>VMBQ01000963.1:11042-30322 GCA_007657795.1 Dreissena rostriformis | reverse complement strand
AGAGAGAGAGAGAGAGAGAGAGAGAGAGAGAGAGAGAGAGAGAGAGAGAGAGAGAGAGAGAGAGAGAGAGAGAGATATATCGAATTGAAGGGAGACTTATTACTCATCGAGCGATAAAATAAATGCATAATTGTGGGGAATGAACAAATGGCAGTGTCACTATGGTTCATTTGTTGATAAAGTAAAGAACACGGTGTTTGTTCTTTTTTCAAGAGTTATATCTATCGACTTTTTTGTTTTACTAGTGAGGATAAATGTGATAATTGAATTAAGATGAAAGATTTTAGCGAAACTGTTGGAAGCAGAACATGTCTTGTTATAGCTTTTTTAATATCAAGTGTGTCATTTATACAAGGTGAGTTTGAACTTTCTTTAATTGTAAATACATTCGTTTTACGTACGGTGATTAAATTTGTGTTGATTACCTGTCCTTCCGTTTTAATAATCATTGTAAAATTATAACATGTTCATTTAGAATGTGTTTTTTTTAAACATTTGATCGGATTTGCGTGGCCATCTCTAGGAAGGCTTTTAATATAACACGATTGTATTAACAAAGCTTCTAAGGAAAAACGGAACTTTCGTTGTACTTTGTGCAATTTTCATATTAAATATTGATTGCGAAATCCAATAGTTTATATTCGCAAAAGGAGTAAATAGTTATAACTGCATCAATATTTACATGTTTTATACAGTTTAAAATACACAAGAGCCTTGTCACAAACGTGACGAATACCCCCACATGCCGCATTGACACAGAATATTTTGCATGCTGTCTTCACAAAAAAACAACGGACACCATGCTCAATGTTTAAAACGCACTAAGTGACCACGTGACCTAGTTTTTGATCTGGCATGGCCCATGTTCGAACGTGGCCTTAAGATCATCTAGATAAAACTTCTGACCAAATTTGGTGAAGATTGGATGAACAAGCTCATTTATGGCCATTTTTGACTTTTGAACTCCAAGTGTGACATTGACCTTGGATACATCGACGTAATTCTTTCGCATTACACACCGTCCAATGATGGTGAACAAATGCACCGAGTAATTTTAAAATCTCACAATGAATGACATAGTTATGGCCCGGACAAGATCAATATGGCCATTTTTGACCTTTGAACTCAACGTGTGACCTTGACCTTGGAGATATCGACGTAATTCTTTCCCATGACACACCGCCCAATGATTTTGAACAAATGTACCGAGTAATTTAAAAATCTCACAATGCATGACATAGTAATGGCCCGGACAAGATCATTTATGGCCATTTTTGACCATTGAACTCAAAGTGTGACCTTGACGTTGAAGATATCGACGTAATTCTTTCGCATGACACACCGTCCAATGATGGTGAACAAATGTGCCAAATAATTTTAAAGTCTCACAATAAATGACAGAGTTATGGCCCGCACAAGCTCAGTTATGGGCATTTTGACCTTTTAACAAAAAGTGTAACCTTGACCTTGGATATATCGACGTTCTTCTTTCGCATGACACAGCGTCCCATGATGGTGAACAAATGTACAGTCATTTTAAAATCTAACGATAAATGCATAGTTATGGTCCGGACAAACTTTCGGTTTAAAACGCACTAGACATCATCTAGATACAACTTCTAACCAAGTTTGGTGAAGATCGGATGAAATTTTTGGGACAGACCGACCGACAGACCGACAAAGTGACTCCTATATAGCCCCCATTACCAATGGTAATGGGGTATAAAAAAAAGTATGTGTTCAAAAACTAGCCAGAGTCTTCCATTGTGTCCACATGTGTCGCTTGTCAAGTAACTTTTCCTTTACATCAGATTTGACAAGCCTGGTATTATTTTAAAATGGAAATGTCATTTTCCAATAATTGCAATACAAAATATACCTTCTCGCGACTTCAATAAAATTCATTTCCACTGAATGCAGATACCGGTCGAAACCAGTTTTTCGGCTGCATCACCTTGACAAAAGCCCCATATAACAGAATACACACTCCTATATGTTCATATTTTGTGTAAGCCTCCAATTAAATGAATACAAATACTAAAGACAGATATAGGATATTAGAAATAACAACATAAGACATGTCTCAGATGTTTTAAGGATTTTTATGCAAAAAGACAAAAGGACCTCTTTAAAATACTTCTTCACGGAGGGATACTCAATGGTTTAGTGGAATGTAACCTGGATAAACGTTGCATCTTAAGTTCATGCAAGTTGACTTTGATGAGTAAAATGCGTAAATTGTAATCAAAATAACTATATCCTTTTTTATTTAACGCGAACAAGTGACATGAAGAAATACATTATGTAGAATTACAGAAATTTGATTTAGCAAATTTTAATGAAAATGCATGTTAACACTTTACCGTTCAATTATAAAACTTACTCACGGTCCTGTGTCATAAATTATGTTTAATCACAATTGTTAACATGCATATACGGACACAATAATTCATCTCCTCTGACATTTTTAAGATGGAACGTGTGACATAGATGTACCAGCTCGTAACTTGGTAACCATGGATACTGAGCGTCCAATCATTTTGGAATATCGGAATCCTCATGTAAATTATTTTCTCTAGGGCCAACATTTTTTATTTTCTGTTCTACGGGAAATTTTTCAAAAAAATTGAGTCGGGGATAAATAATAATAAAAATAAAAGCATAAAAAGTGAGCAGTCGACCAAAAAAATAATAATAAAACTGTCTAAACCGATGTATTTTTTTATTTTTGAAAATTTAAAATCTCAGCCAGTTTAAACTTATGTATACTTGCATTAACCTTTAAGTGTTTTATATATCTCATTACACTGTAGAAGCTTTTTTTAATAATAGTAAACATACTTTTATTTGAATTTATAGGTATAAGCATCTTTTGCATGTATATTGCTTTAATAGAGACTAAACACGCCAGGTGTGTAGTGTAGTATAGTGTAGGCGTGGTGATGTTGTTGTACTTCTAACAATACATTTCCTACATGTAGAACCTCGACAGTCCCAAGCCTGCAATGCCATCTTTAAAAATGCTGGTTTGCTGTGGCATACACATCATGTATTATTTAAGTTTTTTTTTTATTTTGTATGATGTTCATTGTTTAAAAATTAAATTTTAATATGAAGTTTTAACTATCAATAATTGTGAGAGCAAGCAAACAAGCATTCTGTTAAGGATGAGCAAGTGTGAGGGTTCTCTATCCAGTGTTGTTTGATATATACACTCAACAAATGTAAGGATCTGTTTTTCTCACATATGGGATACGTATATCCGCCGATTTACCCAATGCCTGTGATTCGATTACGTGTTCAGGATTATAAAAATTCCTGATATCTTTAATATATTAATGCTTCATAATATTATTATATAAGTATATTTTAAAAAGTACTAAATATTAGATAGAACATATTTGAAAAGTGATCGTTAGACTTTTGGTGTATATCATCTGTATTTTTATAAAAAATATAGCATGCCTTTGACTTAAATAAAAAATACTTATACAACTTCTTATAACATCAAATGATATGTTTGGTGCCACCTATGCATCATCTGCAAATACGCTAATAATTGTTATGTTCGTTTCACATTATATATGAATGATGTCATAAATTGTGTTTTCAAGATTTACTTTTCTAATTGAAATGATTTCTTCTCCATTTTTAATTCATTTGATTTTGAAATATTCCCTATGCGCCTCATTGTTGTTAACGTCCGCCATTTGCAAAAATACAATATGAAAATAATTTGTTGAATACTCACCGATTGGCTAATAGCGTGTGGTATTGGCTGCAATAGCCAATGAAAATTGCTGACGCTTTACAAGTCGACTAGGCACAACGAAACAACCCGTATTATAAACACTTTTTAACAATAATTTCGGCAGTCCGCGCATTTTTTTTCAAATTTTGGATAAAATTCAAGGTTGGCGGGTAAAATATAAATAAAAAAACCCGAAAGTGACTTTTATTTTTATTTGTATATGTCGAAATATAGGGTCGGCGCTCCCGTAGAACAGAAAATATAAAAAAATTGGCCTACAGGGACCTTGGGTTTTCAAAATCTGTTTAAACTTGTGACATATATTCCCAGAAGAAACAGCTTACAAAAGTTTAGAACAAAAAACAATTATTTAAGAAAAATATACTTTATGTACCCTTTATTTTTTATTTAATATTCGTTTAAGTTACAGATAACGGTGGTTATGATCTTTCAAAACAACACATTATTGACGTAAAACGTTTGTACACTAAAATAGCATTGCGATGAAAATTATGTTTGAAACTGAGATTTCATAATATATTTTTTTGTCTGTGATCATGAGTGAATTAAAATCGATATTCCACCGAATTCAAAAAAATTTCTTTTTATTGATTGCTTACAAATGATTATTTTGTATTTTTGCCAAAAATAGTTCCGGTAAAACAATGCAAATTAAAATTATCGAAAAATTTCATTGTTCATTTTTACTGTTTGAAACAGTGAATTATCAGTTTTAATTCACTGATATGTCTCTATAAACCACCGGAAAGCATAAAATAAATAAGAAATGTGCCGTTTACCCTGTGGGTAACTAACGCATAATAATGCACATTCTGTAATATTCAGGAAATTAGAGTTACCGAAAATGAGGCAAATATGTAATCTGATTCAAATTTACATTATATGTCCAATTATGTACAAATTTAAATATTACAATGACCATAGAAAGTGTAACTGTAATTCACGTCAAGCAACATGATAATAATACTAAATTATTGTTATCTAATTTCAGCGATGGTAATAGCGGGATTAAAATTAAATACGTATTCAAAATGTACACGAAATGAGATAATTATGATGATTATATGAAATTCAATAACCCTCATCTTTAGCTTACATTGTGTAAAATACTTTCCAAAATTACAGGGTTTAAGGTTAAAAAGCGCGTCGTCTGCTACATTTAGATATTGTTTTATTTCTAATGTTTCGTGACTAAATTGGTGCAGCGATCGTTTCTTTACATTAAGTTTACCCTCAGGAGCGTTGTGAATACAGGCTTTATAATAATTTTATTTTATTTCACGATAGGTACTAATGAGCCCTTATTATCCTTCATATTAAATTAAAAAATATTTCCAGCAACTGCACTTAATAATACCGGCATATTTAACTCTATAAGCATTCTGAAAAGTGACAACTTGAAACAACCGCTGGTGACATTTCCCTTAACAAACAAGTTACCCAGGTATAAAGCACGATATGGCATTTTGCGATATCTCTTAAATAAACAAATCATGCAAAAATCCCTTGATTTTTTTGCATATTTTATTAGAATACAAGCTTTTAATAATCAGCTAGTAACAACGACATTAAAATGTGCTTGAATATTCATTAAAATAAAGGTAAGGCATTTTGGGTGAAATACATCTACATGTATATTCATAATGTGATGTCTCATTGGAGATTAACGGGTTATGTAAGTAATGCAATCTTTAGCTCGCTATCAAATTTCAAATGTTAATAATACGTATTCATTTTCTTCTTTTTTCTATTCCACATGTTCACACAAAATAGCACCACTATACAATAATGTCCAATGTTTAATTTTGTAAAGATCAAAATTACCATATGCACGAAAAACACGATTATCCAACTTAAGACACACACTTTCAGCGTTTGTTTTGTAACCGAATACACTGCGAACAACTGATGCAACTACAAAATTTTCAAACTATTGTACCACGTGGCTCGGCTATCGTCACGTGGTTGAAAATAACGACAGGGATTTGATATCGAGCTATTCTCGGAACCAGTCAAATCTCTGCGCGGAGGTTGCACAATTTTGACTGTAGCGAGAAAGTTCTACGTTACACCAAATTAAAAGCGAATCGAGGGTTAAGTGTAAACTGTTGTATCGGTTGAACGCGTGTTATGTCGTAAGGTGCCACAACACTAAACGGTAACCGAAAGAACTTATGCGTTATAGAGCGGTAGAATAATTTCTGCATAATAGTACGAAACGCTACGTCATAATCCCGAAGTAAAAGTATGAAAGAACTACGCAATCACACCGTTTCGTATAGGCGGAAAAAAAATAAGTGCCTTTTAGCGATGACAGATCATTTCGCAAAAGCAAGCCATCGTGTTGCTGAAGCATTTGATTAGAACATTATAAGTGTAAAAAAAGTTCAATAAAAGAGTTTGTTTAATTGCTTTCTGTGCATAATCAACTCTTAGTAACTATCGCAGAAGAACGTAGTTTACTATGCAGCGATTGTCCATATATTAAAGGATTTGTGACGAGAGAGTAGTACAATTGTACACATTCTGATTATCATCTCGCTTATATATTGAGCTTTGTGTGCACTTTGATTTAACATGCGCCGAATATTTGATAAATGTGTTGTATCTTTTATTTATCAAGTGCGGTGCCCTACACCCCACTCTACCAACATGCTATAGAGCGAGGCCGACTTCATGAGGCCGCCACCGAGCACTATGTGCACAACCTCACACAATCACGATGTGCCTTTCGAAGCCCTCGGACGGCCAGTTACACAATAAACACAATACAATAGATAATTTAGATAATTAATTTTCCTCGGCTGTCTGCCTTATGCTTCGAAACTTGAAATAATCGAGTCGNCCCTGGGTCTTTTAGTGCCCGGTGTATAGCACCTAGTACACTGCACCTCGGTTTAACGTCTCATGCGAAAGACGAGATAGTAGGTTAGGTGCAGCGGGGGATCGAACCAGCGATCTCTGGATTGTGAAGCCAGTGTGTTACCACTAGACCACGGATCCAGTGACCAAGTTACCAATTTGCAAGCTTTTATATACTGGCGAACCGATCGCCACTTAACCAGGGACTGGGGAAATCACGGACCTTTCCGAACGCCCGCCGTACTCTACGGAGATTACCGATCATGCATTTCTCTATCGGAAAAGTACAGAGTTAGGGCTGGATGCTGCTAAATTTGGTTTGCTTTCTTTTCGGTCTGGTGGGGTAACGACATGTGCTAATAATCTTTTAATATTGGGGGTTTGGCATGTTATGTGTTTGATAATTCGAGGAATAGCAGGTTATGTGTACTGTAATTGACGGAATGTCAAGGTATGTGCTCTGCAATTGGCCGTATGCCTAGTTATATGTATGTGTTCTGCTTTTGGCGGAATGCCAAGTTATTTGCTCTGCAATTATACCAATAACATGTCTTATACCTATCTGTTGTGTTGTTGTTTGATTTTGTTTTAGAAGCAATTCAGATTAGGGAATAATTGATTTACTTGACACAATGAAATAGTTAGTAAATTGAAATTATACGGTTGTGTCATGTTTTAAGTTAGTTGAATGCTTTTGATAGGTAGCAATTTATTGAGAATGCAAACGAGGTTTTTGGTCTGATTTATATCTATGTGTCTATCGGTGATTTAGCAGATCCTACTTTATCTCATGGTCGTCCAATTTAATAAATTACCGAACTGATTGTCAACTTATCAGAAAGCTAAAAAACATATGTACATAAATACCCTATCAAAGAAAATAATTCTATTGCTAGCTTGGAGAAAATATGACAAAATTATATTTAATTACGCTACGAACAAAAGACGGTTCGGAAAACATAACAACAATTTATAGGCTTCCACATTTTGTCAATACATAATCTGCTTATTTTCATACTATAATTATGATCACGAAGCAAATTCCAATTCATAATTCGAACGCTTGAAAAGATCTGCCATTGTACCTTCAGTGATAATTAGGGCTTTTGTATGATCTGCACTAATATCACAAAGGTTGTTTTATTCGTAAAGTATTGTTGTATTATGCCTTTACTCACTTTGGACATTCTTCTTTAATACGTATAATTTGACAATCCATATCATGTAATCCGTCGTGCTATTCCAATATCTTCCCAATACTGATATTCACAATGACAAACGGCAAAGTGCATAATTTACTGAATAGGCAAGCTCTTATTTACAAATGATCTGAAGTTATTTATAAAAGGTAAAGTAATTGCTTTTCAAAAAGTTTAAAATGTCATAAAAATAAGCAACCAATCAGGAACAAATTTCTTGCTCATTAACTGTGCAAATTTATTTGAAAATCGATCCATGCTGGACAAATCTTTGCTCGAGACAAAGCGTTACTGACTGATTCCCTAATTTTGACCTTTCATATTGGAAATAGGGACATGGTTATTGAGCACGACATGCTGTTTTATCACGCTTATCACTCTGCCAAGATAATGGAAAATCCATCCATGCTGGACAAGACAATGCTCCTCAAAAATTTATATAATGCCTAAATTTAAGCAAGCGAAATACATGATACATACAACACGTTCGTTTGAAATGATGGTCAATAGTGCCAATTTAATTTTTAATCTCCTTATAAAGATAAACAATTGAGTCTGATATGAACATCTTCTTTTATTATATTCTTATTTAAAATGCCACCGTGGCCTTTACGTTTAAGCGACCGATATGCTTCTTACGCGTGACACATCGCCTTGATTTATTGATAATTTGTGTCAAGTTATTATAAATCTCACCATACACAATAAAGTAATCTGGTGGACACACACATCTTCTTTATATGAATATATGAGTATAAATATATTGCTCAAACTTCAAGTGTCTTTCATGACCTTGAAAACTGATACAACCAAACTGTATAACTATTCTTAAACTGTACACACGTAAACTTCGAAAAAAGCTTACGAACACAATAAAATAACGAATCTATTCCTGAGATAATACATGTACCATCAGTGCCAAACACTAGGTACTAATTAACCAAACCCTGGTTATCATACCCAATGATAACGTCACCGAGGCTTGCCGTGCCTCCACATATTCCTCAAAGACATGCTGACAATTCGCCCGTAACTGAGTTACTTGATGTCTCTCTTGCATAGACTGTGTAACCTTCGTTAGTTATCACAATCTTGCTTTTCAGTAGGTCGCCTACCGTTGCAGCCTTAACCTTAACGATGAGCTCCTTTTTCCCCGAAATCTCTATCTTCTGACTTGGCAGGCAGAGCAGACGTAGGCGTTGTGGCATTGTATGTCGCTACGTTCATGATGCCTCTTTTGTCCTCTTTCTTCAAAATAACTTTATCGGACATGCCACTGGACTACGAATAGTGTACGTCTGCTTGAGATCGAACTGGCGTCTAAGCATTGTGCATCAAAGTTCTTTGATTACCCTTCAAATCACCCATCCAAAAAGCTGTCTTTTTCTCTATACTGTCTTCATATTTCAATGAAGCCTTACTAGCATCAGTAATTTTATATGCCGGCTGAGACCGCAGAGGTTTCTTCATTTTCCTCAACACATACGCTCTCACATACCCAAATGCTCTTAAAATTCTTGATAAATCAATCAATTCAGGCATGAATATAAACTTACTTTTTTAATCAAAAGTCGATATTGTTTACTTGGCCGATGTAAAACTAAGGGAGGTTATTATAATGGAACAGTGAAGAAACGTAAAGCATCTAATTCGACAACAAAGCCTTTCGTCGCAATGCAATCCTTGTGGTAAGGTCTCGACACACCTTCTGAAATCAAAATTTTGATACCGCATCCCCGAAACTACGACTCAAACAGTTACCAGCCACCCAAAGTATTAGCCCACCAGCACAAAACCAACTCCTCAACGGAGTAGAACTTAAGAAAACCATTCTGATAAATGTTAACTGATGTGTTCCTGTCCTCTCAATACACCCATATCCTAATAAAATTTGCAGTTAACCACAAATAAAAACAGTTTGCTTTCAGCTTAGCTGTTTTTCTCTTAGCTCGAGCATAACACAATTGGTATATCAATATAAAACACCACATGTTTATCATTAAAAAAACTGTGTTCATGATCCGACACCGTTGTTTCTGGTTTTGCAATTGGGACCTTTAATCCATCCAACCGACTGTCCCAAGTAAGTTTCGATAAAAAGTATCTAAGGAAGAAGTGTCATTAGTACAGCTCAATTTGTTCTTCAGCTATAAAGCAGAAGCCACTTATTATATTGCATAGACCACATTCATGGGTATAGGAGTTGTATTGTGTGGCGCTGAATTATGGCTTTGTTTTATGATTGCCCATTGGACACGATTCTGGGTCTTATACGAATTTGTACAGTGCTGTATCATAACCATGTTCTGTCATTGCATAGGCAACTTTTATGGGTCTAAGAGCTTTATTAAGTACCAGGCAAAATCATTATTAGTAGATTCGCAGCCGAAGCCCGCCAAACTTACCTTGATTCCCGTTAAGACTGTGAGCATGAATTTCACGTTCGAAATAATGTTCTATATTCATATTCGCGTATTGTCCGTGCATGCGTTTAACGATATAAATGACAACATAATAGTAAGTAAGTTGTGGGTACGAACGTGTATCTATTCTACCCGAGTTCACTACGAATAGTGACGTATTTATTCAGAAAAGTCTGCGTTAGGTTAATGCTGAAGAGCTGAGCATAGTTATAGATAAAATAACTGTTACTGTTAAACTGCATTTAGTTAATTACTGTATAAAATGTTCAACCTCTTCTATGTAGTTGCTTTTTTCTTATTTCGTCGCATTTATGAATTACTGTTTGTAAATCGCATTTGTTTCAGAGTTCGTAACTAAGGTTTTGTAGAGAATAATAAAGGCAAGCAATCACTACAACGAGATTGGAAATAAATGGAAATAATAAATTAATTGGTTATAAATTCATTTACAAACATTTCACGACCACATACTTGCTGTCTTGTCTTCATTGATAGTCACGTAGTAGATGCTCTGTGCATACTTTGGCGTGTTGTCATTGACGTTAGTAACGGTAACCGTGACAGATGCTGTAGCCGACTTTGTAGCAGTTTCGTCAGTTGCTTTCACAACAAGATTGTATGTCGTCGTCGTTGATTCGGCGTCTAATGCCCCAGCAACGCTAATGAGACCGGTGTTGGCATCGATAGCAAACTTGTTGTCAATGTTTCCGCTAATTATCGAGTAGACAATCTTGTCAGCAGTGTCAGTGTCAGTTGCTGTTACTATGGTAACGCTGGCACCGAGGGTGGCGTCTTCAGCGATGCTCTTGGTGTACGAGCTTGGACTGAACACAGGTGCCGCTTCGTTGACATCCGTTATCTAAACGTGAAAACGTTCAAATGTCTTTATATCAGTAGATCCCCTTCGAAACCATTTGTTTCCCGCAAGAAATCTAGACAACCCTTTTTACTGCAACAATGCAAATTAATATGATGGTTACTTGGTAGAAAATGAAAAGGAAAACAGGTCAAGATCACAAGGTATCGTAACATGAAATTGAATTGGTACAATAATTACTCCAAGCAGTAATTCAAGGAAGCGTTACACCCGTGGCAAAATCCCTGAAGCAGACGTTCAATTGTGATAGAACAGCATTTGATCATCTGAATCGCTTGTTGCCGTGCGATCACAAACGAAAATGGAAACGAAGATGTAAACATCAATCCTTTTAATTGTATTTCAATTAAATGCAACAACTCTTTCACGTAGCAAAGTGTGTTTACCATCCTCATATTTCCATATATGACGCTCGTATGCTTCTGCATATTTCGTATTATTTTAAAATAAAATTTATATACTGGAAAATGGTTGCGCTGTTGTTGATCAAGGAAAGGATAACCAACACCTGATAATACCAAGTAGACTGTACTCTAGGCACCAAGAGTTAGGCTTTCTTACTAGCATTGTCTGAATACTATTTATATTGAAATCACCAGTTAATATAAGATATACCGGTTTCGATTGCTAGTCCAATAGTCAACACGTTATAAAGAATATGATGCATCTGCTTTCGTGGTTTATAAAATAATCCAAATGAAACACGCTTCTAACTCTGAAAGTGGAGTTCAATCCAAAAGTATTCTAATTCAATGTGTTCGAGGTAAGGTCTACGTTCGTAATGGATTAAATCTTTGACATATAACATAACCCTACAATTGCTACCGTGCATTCGATATTTGCGTTCGGGGCAGTGATATGAAGGGATAAGGGGTTCGTCAGTTTAAATAGAGTTGTTAAGCCACTTTTCAGAAAAGGATAATACATAAACAATTTGAAGATAGACTGTAATAATTTCTTATTTGTTCAGTACACTCTGATCATTATACTGAAGAACAGAAAAGTTATTAGGCATTGTTTATATAGACAATTCATTGTTCTGTACTCCGTTATATTGGAATCCAGAAAACGACTTTTTATAACACAAAAATTGACATTGTTACGAAAAGTTACTTTACAATGTGACGTTAACCAACTATGGCCCGTTTATATGGCAATCCGATGAACTGGAAAAGTTGAGATTGACATTTGATGTTTCGAATTGACAGATTCTAGAGCATTTTCGTTTTAAAACAGAGACTGTAAAACTAGCAACTTTGAAGATGCAAAAACAATCCGACTGACGTATTTCTGGTAAACTGTTTATGTAGTCAAATAAGCATAGAGAAAAGGCAAATGAAAATGTAGGGCGTTATGTTTAACCTTGCAATGTTGTACGTTTTATTTACAAACGTGTATGCCACCGATCATAATACGTTTCAACGTAAGTAAATGTTAGGAAAGTAATACATTATATGTCCTAGTCAAATACCGGTATATTAACTTGTTTGTATGGCCTCTTAACTAAAAACCGATTTGTTGCACATGACACTTCACTATAATTAAAAAAAGAAAGACATGATACAACTCCTCTTGCCAGACTTAAGCTATGCCCAACGACACTATTTGACGTTTAACCTTGTCATTATCCTTCAACAGACCATTACGTGTGCTGTAAATAAACCCAAATTGGATTATACTTTATTTTTGTTAAAATTCGCATTAAGAACATATATTTGTTTACTGCAATATGGTCTGCAATAAACAGACGTCAGTGCAAGAAGGATACTAAAACGCATGTGAACAATATTAACTTAACTTTTACCAAAAATAAATATTTAACGAAATTTTAAAATAATGACAGACATTTGAAATATAAATCGGAAACGGACATTGTCCTTTAAATGTGACCTTTGACAAAGGAGAATGTTTGATGTTCGTCTAGCCATGAGGAATACTATTCTCAAGTGATATGGAGACCGTCTAGAGTTTTACAACTTTGCAGCGGACTCGAAAATAATTGCTCTTTGACATTTACACATCACATGTACCAAAATTTGATAAATGTGTAATAAAATATGGGGTTGGCCTTAACTATAGGAAAGGATGAAACTTTATTAACGGAGCATGAAGTAAAAGATTCAAAGTGGGGCCATCTTCACTTTTAAGATAAGTCTTCAATCGTTAGTTTTATGAATGCGCCCCTCCGTACACTACCAAATTCACAAAAAAAAAATCTACTTATGCATGTATGAACGAAAGGTGCATAATTATTATGAACGCTTTTTCACATAAATACACTACCAAATACACAAAAAATACGACCACCAAATTACATATGCATGTAGGTGTATGAACGAAAGGTGCATTACAATTTTGGACGCTTTTTAAAACAAGCTGTATGAATGTCAAATAAATGTGATAGTAAACATGGTGACAACAAATATGCATCTACTCGGATGGAATATTCATTTAGTAAATAAATTATACTTACTGAACTACACAAGTTAGCGTTCGTTGACTTGGATCTTCGTAGTCGAAAGATACCAACGTATTTAGTGCAGTTCCTGACACTGTGAAGTATGTGCCTCCCGAAACAATTGAAAACGAAACACTGTTAGACGAGTCGGACGCGGTTAACGTGATCACGTTGGTGCCGGCGACCTTTTCTTCATCTATTGTAATCGTGGGATTCTGATTAGTCCATGTTGGGGCACCGCCTTTAAAAAAAAAAGAAAAAAAAAACATTTTAAAACGACAATAACTCATCAGATAAAGAAACTGATATACACATTCCCGATTGACAAGAATAACGGACAGTATAAATAGAAGCAGTCTTAGCAGCACTTACTTTTCTTCTGGATAACTTGTTTGTTGAATTTAANTGGTTTTGCAATTGGGACCTTTAATCCATCCAACCGACTGTCCCAAGCAAGTTTCGATAAAAAGTATCTAAGGAAGAAGTGTCATTAGTACAGCTGAATTCGTTCTTCAGCTATAAAGCAGAAGCCACTTATTATATTGCATAGACCACATTCCTGGGTATAGGAGTTGTATTGTGTGGCGCTGAATTATGGCTTTGTTTTATGATTGCCCATTGGACACGATTTTGGGTCTTATACGAATTTGTACAGTGCTGTTTCATAACCATGTTCTGTCATTGCATATGCAGCTTTCATGGGTCTCAGAGCTATATTGTATCATGCTGCACGATGACAATGTTCTGTCATGTAATAGACCACTTCACTGGCTGCAAGAGCTACATTGTATTGTACCTCATGATAACAATGTTCTGTGATTGCATAGCCATCTTCACTGATTACAAGATCTATTTTTTATTATACTGCATGATGACCATGTTCTGTGTTAACATAGACCACTCGCCTGTACATAAGATCTAAAATGTATTGTGTTGGCGTACAGTTTTTTAACCATCGTTATATGAATACGAGACGAGTACCAGGTCAAACGATAAGTAGTTATTTCGTAACCTTTAATTAGCCAAAAGTACCTTAATTTCGGTTATCACTATAAGCATAAATTTCATGATTGAATCAATGTCCTATATTTATTATAATTTTTTTTTTTAATTATACTCGTTTTTTGTGTGTTTATTTTTTGTTCGTGCACGATATAAATGACAAAATACTATTATTACTACTAATAAATTAAATAATAATTAATACTATTATTTATAATATTTAATATTTAATATTTAATGAAGACAGACTTATTATTCATCGAGCGTTGAAAAAAATGCGTAATTGTGGGGGAAAGGACAAATGACAGTATCGCGTTTGTTCATTTGTTGATAAAGTGAAGAACCCGGTGTTTGTTCTTTTAACAAGAGTTATATAAATCGATTTTTAGTTTTACTCGTGAGGATAAATGTCATAACTGAATTAAAATGCAAGATTTTAGCGAAACAGTTGGGAGAAGAACGTGTCTTGTTATAGCTTTTTTACTTTCAAGTGTGTCATTTATACAAGGTGAGTTTGAACTTTCTTTAATTTTATAACATTAATTCTTAATACGTTGATTAAATTTGTGTTGATGACATGACCTGTCCTTCAGTTTTAGTAATCATTGTAAAATTATTGCATGTTTATTTAGCATTTGTTTTTTTAAACAAAACATTTGAACGGATTTGCGTGGCCATCTTTAGGACGGCTTTTAATATAACACGATTGTTTAAACAAAGCTCCTTAGGAAAATCGGAACTTACGTTGTACTTAAGTGCAATGTTCATATTAAATATTCATTGCGAAATCCAATAGTTTATATTCAGAAATAGATAAAATAGTTATTATTGAGCAATATTTACCTGTTTCAAACAGTTTAAAGTAAAACAAAACTATGTTTAAAAACTAGCCAGAGTCTTGCATTGTGTCCACATGTTTGCTCGTCAAGTAACTTTGCCTTTACATCAGATTTGGCAAGCCTTGATAATTCTTAAGATGGCACTATCCTTTTCAAATAATTGCAATGCACAATATACCTTCACGCGACTTCTAAGAAAATGCATCCCCACTGAATGCAGACACCGGTAGAAAACAGTTTTTCGGCAGCCTTACTTTTACAAAAGCCCCAAATGACAGAATACACACCCCTATATTTTCATATTTTACTAAGTCTCCAATCAAAGGCATGAAAATACTAAAGACAGATGAAGAAGGGACCTTGGTTTTTCAAAATGTGCTGAACTTGTGACACATATTCCGAAAAGAAACCGTGTAAAAAAAGCATAGAACAAAAAACAATTATTCAAGAAAAATATGCTTTAGGTATCCTTTATTTTTTTAATATTCGTTTAAGTAACAAATAACGATGGTAATAATTGTTCAAAACTGCAAATTATCGATGTAAAACGTTTTTACACTTAAATATCATTGTCATGAAAATTATCTTTGAAACTGATATTACATGAGGTATTTTGCTGTCTTCGCTGTGAGTAACGTACACCTAATAATGGACATTCTTTCATATTCAGGAAATTAGAGTTACCGAAAATGAGGAAAATATGTAATCTGATTCAAATTTACGTTATATGTCCAACTATTAAAGCACATATTTAAATATTACCATTACCATGGTAAGTGTAACTGTAATTAACTTGAAGCAACATAATTATATTGAATTAACGTTATATCATTTCAGATATGGTAATAGCGGAATTGAAATTAAATTAATATTCAAAAATGTACATGAAATTAGATAATTATGATGATTATATGAAATTCAATAACCCTCATCTTTAGCGTTCATGGAATAAAATATTTTCCAAAACTACAGGGTGTTATATTAAAAACCTACATTGTGTCGGGAGGGGGTTCTAATTTCTTATGTTTCGTGACTAAATTGGTGTAGCGATCGTTTCGTTACATTAAGTTTACCGTTAGGCGCTGTGAATACATGCTCTTAAATAAAATAAAAACATTCATTTCACGATAAGTATCAATGAGGCCTTATGATCCTTCATATTAAATTAAACAAATATTTCCAGCAACTGCACTTAAGAATATCGGCATTTTTAACTCTATAAGCACTCTGAAAAGTGACCACTTGAAACAACCGCTGGTGACATTTCACTAAACCAACACGATACCCAGGTATAAAGCACGACATTGCGTTTTGCGATATCTCTTAAATAAACAAATCATGCAACTATCCCTTGGTTATTTTCCTTATTTCATTTGAATACAAGTTTCTAATAATCCGAGTATTACACAAATATTAAAGAGACTTTGTCTTCAATTCAGACATATATTGAAAATTGTAATTTAAATACTTAAAATTGAGAAATTTAAAAAGACAGAAAAAAAAACAATCTACAGCTGGGTTCGAACCACTGACCCCTGGAATAAACGTCTTACGCTTAGAACGCTCGGCCATCCGTGATCATACAGTGAGTGGTGTATTTTTAACATTATATTAGCAATCCTCGTAGTGCCACAAAATATAACAATAACAACAGAACTCTCCAAATTTTTCAATCGTTTCGCGTTGCAACGGTTTATAATTTTCAGGTTTTTAAATCATCAAAAGATGCATATAATGGATATTTTAGAGCATGGTTAATGTTCAGTATTACTGTTTCCTAACAAATTTCATAACAACAACGAACATTTTGTCAATTTACCAAAATGTGAATTGATCCCTTTAAAATTTGCTTCAAGATTCTTTTAAGTTAATACTTTTTTGGTGAATTTCATCTATATTCATAATGTGATGCCTCAATAGAGATGACCGGGTTACTCAAGTAATGCAAACTTCGGCTCGCAGTCAAGTTCAAATGTTTATAATACGTATTCGAATCGTGTTGTTTTTTGGTTGTTTTTTTTGGTTTTTTTTTTTCTCTTCCACATGTTCACACAAAATAGCGCCAATGTTCAATAATTTGTAAAGATAAAATTACCGTACACTCGAAAACACGATTATCCAACTTCAGACACACGCGCCTTGTGTTTGTTTTCTAACCCGGATACACTGCGAACAACTGATGCGAATAACTGATGCGAACAACTGATGCAACTACACAATTTTCAAATTCCACATAAAAATAGCAACGGGACAATTATTGTACCACGTGGCTCGGCTATCGTCATTATTGCGGAACGATAAGTCATTTTCACGAAGTAATAGTATGAAAGAGCTATCACACCGTTTCATATAGGCGGAAAAAAGGAGTGCCTTTTAGCGATATGACAGATTATTTCGCAAACGCAAGACATCGTGTTGCTGAAGCATTTGATTAAAACATAACATTTGTAAAACAAATTCAATATTAAAAGTGTGTTTAATTGCTTTCTGTGCATAATCAGCTTTTAGTCCAAATCGCAGAAGAACGTAGTTTCGTCTTCAATATATGTCTGGATTGAAGACAAGGTCCCTTCCGAAGCCCTTGGACGGCCAATTACAATAAACACAATACAATAAATAAATATTTTTTTTCAGGCTGTCTGCCTTAAGATTCAAAACTTAAAATAATCGAGTCGCCACGAATATGTACAATGCGACAAACAAGGGACCGTTCCCTTCTATGAATCTTCTACGTTCAATATATTCACACTTCAATGAAATTTTAGCTATTAGTCACCCAACCCCCTTGGTGAAGCTTCTGCCAGTCTTTTGTACAACTTCCGTAGACTCCATACCTCTGAAGAATCTCTACACATGAAACAGGAACTATGCAGCCCGGGCGGCACCGTTTGAAGTCAACGTAATTACCCAAATGCCCCAAAGTACTGTTCTTTAGTGTACCGCACCTTTTCTTCATATGTTGTCCCAATCTCATCCGCAGGAAAAGGGAAAAGTTACCAATTTTCAGATCTTTATATACTTGCGAACTGAGCGCCACCTAACCAGGGACTGGTAAAATCACAAACCTTTCCGAACACCCGCAGTACTCTACGGAGATTACCGATCATGCATTCCTCCATCACAAACACAGCAACGAGCCGAATTTATATGCATGGATTTTATAACACACATCCCTAAAATATCAAATGCTCTAAAAATTACCGACATAAATATTAACTTACATTTTTTAATTACAAGTCCAATTTCGATATTGTTTACTTGGCCGATGTAAAACTAAGGGAGGTTATTATAATGTAACAGAGAAGAAACGTGAAGAATCTTATTTGACCCAAAGCCTTTCGTAACAATGCAATCCTTGTGATAAGGTCCCGGCATACTTTCCAAATCAAACTTATGATACCGCATCATCAAAACTACGACTCAAACAAAGGGGCCAGCCACCCAAAGTATAAGCCCACTCGCACAAACCAACTCCCAAAAGGAGATTGCGTAGAACTTTCAGAAACTATTCTCACAAATGTGAACTGATGTGTTCCTGTCCCCTAAATACACCGATAGCCTAATAATATTGGCAGTTAACCACAAGTTTAAACATGGTTCACTAAGCTAAGCTGTTTTTCTTTAAGCTCTAGCATAAACAACTTAGATAATCAATACAAAACACCACATTTGTATCATAAAAAAAACTTTGTTCCTGATCTGACACCGTTGTTTTCTGGTTTTGCTATTGGGACCTTTAATCCATCCAACCGACTGTCCCAAGTAAGTTTTGATAAAAAGTATCTAAGTATGAAGTGTCATTAGTACAGCTTAATTCGCTCTTCAGCTATAAAGCAGAAGCTACTTCT
>VMBQ01000962.1:238331-317758 GCA_007657795.1 Dreissena rostriformis | reverse complement strand
ACTTCAAATTGATACTGGACCTCTCTTATGACAATACGGTCAATATCAACCATGCATGGCCCCATTCCCAACCCTGGGGCGCCCCCCCCACATAGGCCACACCCACCCAAAATTGCCTTTTACTATAATTTCTTCATTTCTACACCGATTCACTTCAAATTGATACTGGACCTCTCTTATGACAATACGGTCAATCTCAACCATGCATGGCCCCATTCCCAACCCTGGGGGGCCCCGCCCACATAGGTCACACCCACCCAAAATTGCCTTTCACTATAATTTCTTCATTTCTACACGGATTCACTTCAAATTGATACTGGACTTCTCTTATGACAATACGGTCAATCTCAACTATGCATGGCCCCATTACCAACCCTGGAGCGCCCCACCCACATATTCCACACCCACCCAAAATTGCCATTTACTATAATTTCTTCATTTATACACTGATTCACTTCAAATTGAAACTGAACCTCTCTTATGACAATATGGTTAATCTCAACTATGCATGACCCCATTACCAGCCCTGGGCCCCGCCCACATAGACCACACCCACCCAAAATTGCCTTTTACTATAATTTCTTCATTTCTACACCAATGACTTCAAATTGATACTGAATTTCTCTTATGACAATACGGTCAATCTCAACTATGCATGGCCCCATCACCAACACTGGGGCGCCCTGCCCACAGGTCACACCCTCCCAAAAGTGCCTTTTACTATAACTTCTTCATTTCTACACCAATTCACTTCTAATTGATACTGAACTTCTCTTATGACAATATGGTCAATCTCAACTATGCATGGCCCCATTACCAACCCTGGGGCACACCTAGGTCAAACATTTGGCGCGGGGATACGCGTCGGCCTCTGCCGCGCCATTTCTAGTTTTAATTTGTGTTTATCATAGTGAGGTTTACAATACAGTAAATGGAATAATACAAAACTGTTGTGTTCCAGTGATTAGTATTGCACAAGTTGAATACATCATCACAAAATCAACCCATGAAATACAACTCACTGGAACACCACAGTCGTGTAATATTCCCTGAATACATCAACATACAAAAACACCTACGTTCAATACAAAGAGCAATGCAGGTATCAGGATTATTATTAATGTTTAGCAATTACAAACATGCCATTGTTCTGCTGAAGAAAAACTTGAAAAAAGTACAATACTGGAGAATATATGGCACAAGTTTAAATTTTGATGAAGTTACAAAAGATGGCAGTAACTTGACAGTTTTGTGAATTATACAAAATGACTGATCAGTATTTATGAACAAGCAAAAATGAAGAGAACAAGACAAACATTAAAAAATGACCAGCACCATTGTGGTTGCATTAAAGTTAGTAAGAAATTAACAAGCCTAATGGGTCTCGATCACATTTATTACTTATTACAAACAATATATGGTTTAAGTAATACCAAACATATGCAAAACAAGACTGCTCCATCAGCAATATTTCAACACATGCGAGCATTTCCGTTGCAAACATGACATAAGTACTGATTTTACAAAAGGTTTTATAAGTTCACATCACAACAACATAATTCTTTCTACCTCAGAAATATTGCACATGATTTTATAAAAGGGTTCATCACTAGGCCAAAGACCTAAAGCAGATAAAAACCTAAATCTATAGATAAAATATTTAAAATCCTTCAATGGACATTCAACTGCCATGTACATGTATGCTCAGATCATTTTTAGGTTAATGAACACTACATACATGTTAAGGATATTGGTCAATCTATGATTACTGGTGGTTAAAGAAACGTGATTAATGAAAAATGTACATTTTTCTATAACAACAAGTAAAGGAAATAAATTGGATCATGCACTGAAAGCAACACATTTTACAAAAATATGCGAAATACAGTAAGCTTAATTTCATTAAAATGTGTGCTATATGTCATACAGGTGTATGGTGAAGAAAAAGAATATTCAATATGTTGTAGCTAAATGATAATTGTGTCAATGTTTTCATGCATTCATAAGAAAAGCATTTTAGTGAATATTCTTCTTCCTCTACATGCACTAAATGTGGTTTCTATGCGCACTTTTATTCGTAAGGAAAAGTAACTGACGCTGGTACACTGATATAATTTATGGAAAAACAAGAGATGTGTTTGTCAGAAACACAATGCCCCCTATTGCCCCGATTTGAAATAAAATTTCATAATATCATTTGGCAGGTTTAGAAATTATCTCCCTTTTAAAGCTAATTACTTCCCTTGGATTGTTTTTTTTTACCTTTGACCTTGAAGGATGACCTTGACCTTTAACCACTCAAAATGTGCAGCTGCATGAGATACACATGCATGCCAAATATCAAGTTGCTATGATCAATATTGCAAAAGTTATGACCAAGGTTATGGACATGACACTGTCATACAATGACAGACAGGCTATATAAACAATATACCACCTCTTCTTCGAAGAAGGGGGCATAAAAATGTATTCTGATATTTTCAGTGTTATTCACTGTAGTAAAAATACATATTTTTTTAAAATCTTATATTTGTCACTGTTCTTTCATCAATAAAATTCTATATTCCACTAAAATCATCAATAAAATTCTATATACCACTAAAAGCATAAAAGAATAGCTAATAATGGATAAACTGGTCTTATATAAGAGGCAAGTTTTTGTGAGACACTAGGGATGGGTGATCTGTCAACAAGAGGTATGACAGTACCTCAAACTGTGGCAATTTGGGAAATAATAATAGCATGTATACAGCAAACCTTATGCAAGTTATAAACAGCTTCTATCAGTTCAACATTTTGCCAGAATATGTCACCATGAACACCATGATGATTGATGAAAGCAAAACATCATTTTTTTAGGTGCTCCAGTGGAATTCATTTTCCAGATCAAAATGGCGAGTTCATGCCCAGCTTAGTTCCAAAGTCAAGTCTAGCTCGCTTCTGACACCGTACTGCAACCCTGTAAATTACATGGACGTCGTTAAATCTGGACATCATAGTCATTCAAATATAGGAACATTACTCTGTAGTTTCAATAATGTAAGTTACACATGCAAGTTACATGTCCTTGTAGTACAAAACACCTGTATTTGCATGTTCGACTGACACAGTCAGGATATATTTATTGAAAGGAAATTACAATTGATTTCCATTATATAATTCATTTACTTCAACAACATAAAATTATAATTATTTATTTAATTTAGTTAAGTTTACATTTTTTTATAAGACATTAACATATTAACACTTATAAATAAAGTATAGAAAACAATTAGATACGAGTCATTCTCTGAGAAAACGTGTCGTCCCTGATTACCCTGTGAGGACTGCACAGGCTATTCTGGGGCGACACTTTAGGCAAATGCATTAAACCCCGTTTTCACAGAGCAAAGCTCATATATAAACAGTTGTCAGCTTACTTGACTTCTCTGTGTTTTACGAGTTCATTGATGATCACCATGACTACAGGAAAGGCGAACCCCAGGCCCCAGACGCTGGGGTGCACGTCTGACAGGGCCATGGTGTGCCGTACCTCGCCACTACGGACGTACACGTCACACACACAGAACAATATCTGGCCACACAGTCTGCAGACAAAGGGGGGAGAAAGATAACATAAGATAACCGTAGAAAACAGATGTAATGGGCCACAATAACATGAAACTGCTAACAAACAATGTGTGATAGTGTTCTATGATGCAAAGTCAGTGTATCTATTCAGGTTAGCCATGTAGTTCTAATGCAGAGATACCAAACTTTTGTATAGATGTTCTAGTATTAATGAAACAATCAAATCTTTAACAGCCTCACAATTCAATGAGAAAGCTAATAAGTGTGTGTACTCTCGACCAATCACTGACACTTCTCCACTCTTTAACACCCAACATAGTGAATGAGACATATACTAAGTACTTGGTAGAGGCGTCTGCACTTACAGCAGAGGAACTGTGAGCAGCCAGAGCTTGTTGGTGGCTGGAAACTGTTCCCATAAATGATCCTTCCAGTGGACGAAGCTCAGGGAAATCACCTCTGAAACAGGCAGCAACAAGAGTGGATCCTAAATTAACATTTGAAGTTTTGTGATAAATATACACATCATTTTTTCTTGGACAATTTAAGAGCAAACAATATTTTTATTTGAGTCTAGAAATTGTTAAAACTACAATTTGCATGTTAACATACAGATTAGCTGACACCATTTTCTTGATTTGCACAAATAAGTTATAAAAGTATGTATGATTGGATATAAAACTTTGCAAACTATTTAAGACCATCAATTAAATTAAATAGTTAAATACAAAACAAAATCCTCCAAAAGTACTCACCAAAGTACAAAACAATGAGGAAGGTGAAGATGTTCTGTGCTAACACAAGACCCCCTGAAAACTCCTCAGTCCATGTGCGCCTGGGATCCACGGGCTTGTGTCTGGAGACAGAATTGGAAGGATTAGTGATCTTCATATGAGCCTGCTTCTGGAAAAACTAGACTTAATGCATGTGCGTAAAGTTTCATTCCAGATTAACCTGTTAAGTCTGCATAGGCTTATCAGCGATGACACTTTCTGCTTTAATAAAATGTTTTTGTTTAAAGGAAGTCTCTTCTTAACAAAAATCCAGTTTAGGCCGAAAGTGTCGTCCCTGATTTTACCCTTCGCAGACTGAAAAGGCTTATCTGGGATGACACTTGACTCACATGCATGAAGCCAGTTTTACCAAAAAGAGGCTCATAAACAAACATCACTCCCTTTTGGAATGTTTCAAGTTCAATGTATAGGATTTATTAGAGCCAGACTTTAATATGTTACTAGCAGGACTTGGTTGAGATAAGGATGCCAATGGAAATTTCACAAATCTTCCGTTAATAGTTATTATAGCTCGATTGGTCATTGTCGGCTCGGGTACTTCTTACATGTACCCTGGGTACTCTCAAGTATACTTACATGTACCCCGGGTACGGTAAATATACTAAAACGTACCCGGGAGTTTAAACTTTAAATCGGTCGTTGTTGGCTGATTTTTATTAATTAATTATGTTCACATTTATGTCAATTTTCTGTTAAATGGCCTCTATATTATCGAAACTCATACTCAAAGAGCATGTTGATTTTTTTTTTCAAAAAGAGAAGTTTGTTTAAGATAAACAATATCATTTTACGGTAATCAGAATCGCATTTTACGACATCGGATTTTGGGCGGTACAACTCTGGTACAGTCTAATATCGACCGGATACGTTTAAGTATATTTACTGTTCCCGGGGTACATGTAAGTATACTTAAGAGTACCCGGGGTACATGTAAGTAGTACCCGAGCTGACAATGACCAATCGAGCGTTATTTTATTGGACTTTTTAAATCAAAATAATTGCTGTAAAATTAACCATAATTAATCAATTTGAACTTGTTTAATTCAAAACACCTTATTTTTTATCTATTAATTTGAATGCTGGTAACTCCTTATTTCATAAATAAGTTCCAATGCTGGTAACTGTAGTCATCAGTCGGAAAATCCACAATGGTTGTATAGCAAACCAGTGATACTAACAGTATGTCAAATACTGCACACAGGGTCGTGTTTGTGCTGATGTCCTGGGCTGCACAGAAGGAATGAAGCACAAGTCCATAGCAGACTAGAGCCACCAATACTGGGGGGAGGAAGCGCACCAGGAAGTACAACACAAACCTCTGTATCATCTGAAACAATGGTTCACAAGTTAAAATGGTAATACTCCTCGGCTTTAATGCTTATTATGTGTACTTTAAAGTAGTAATACTCATTGGCTTTAATGCTTATTATGTGTACTTTAAAGTAGTAATACTCATTGGCTTTAATGCTTATTATGTGTACTTAAAAGTAGTAATACTCGTTGGCTTTAATGCTTATTATGTGTACTTTAAAGTATTAATACTTATTGGCTTTTATGCTTATTATGTGTACTTTAAAGTTTTCTGACAGTTCAAACAAAGTAGTTTAAATGCCGAAAACTACTTGAAAGGTATTCAATTCTTAAATGTCATTTATTAAACAGTTTTTAATAAATAAAATGTCCTTCAAACAAAACTGATATCATATGAAAGCATTCCATAAAAATACATATGTATAATTAACTTAAATATGACAAAAAAGAACTCAGGTTTTATTTTGTACAAAGCAATTATTTCCAATAATAACAGACTCGAGAAGTGACTCCATAAATGCCAACTCGACAGCTGTTAATCAAACTAACTAATCAGCCAATAAGATACCACTTTATTTACGCCATTAAGTCAGACAAAGAGTAACGTAATAACAGTGGGCCGATTGATTGTTCATTTGTAAACTGGTTAATTCGGTATCTACTTTGGTATATGGTTATGCTTTTGCTGGTTGCTATGGACATGACCATGACCACACCTTACCTCACCAATGACACAAACAACTGCACGCTTTTTTTTTACAAAACAATTATTTATTTTTATACATGTAAATGCCTGACTATTCATTACTCAGTACCTCCTTTGGTATATGGTTGTTGTTTTTGCTTGTTGCTATGGACATGACCCTGGCGTCCACAGGGTTACCCATCATGGTGAGGCTGAGCAGGGGCAACACGATCAAGATGAGCCAGAGCATGTGCTGCGGGGGACACAGCGTGGGCAGCTGTACGAGGGACGACAGCAACTGGGCCACGGTCAGAGACAGGCTGCAGCACAGCAGGAAGTAGAAGCAGCTTCGCAATGACATCAGCTGACTCCTCGCCTTCAAGTAGATTGAACAAAATGTGTGACTTTTATATTTTAAACGAGGTAAATGTAAAAGTGGGAGCAGTGGTCTAATGGTAGGACGCTGGTTAAGGGATCGAGAGGTCCCGGGTTCCAACCCCACCCCGACCACTGAAATTTCCTTGAGCAAGAAATTTATCCCACATCTGCTCCACTGGCTCCAGGTGTATAAATGGGTACCTGTGAGCCGTGCCGTGGCTGCATACTGCGCCAAGATAACTGACAACTTATGACCCAGGGCAAAAAAGTAAAGCGCCTATGAATGCACATCTCGAGTGTGAAAAGGGCACTATATAAATGTGGTATACAAAAAAAAAGAAAAAAGTATGGGGTTATACTTTACCACATGAACACAGTTTTATAACCCTTTATATCATTTAATACCAGCTGTTCGCATTTTCATGAAAATGCTGCATACTGATTGACTAATACGCTCATGTGACCAGTGTTTCATTTCACCAATGAACCCACTATCTATGAAATTAATACATACATATAAATGACGGTTCTACTTTTTCATCAACAAGTGGCCAAATGATGTCAAGGTTTTTCACGAATCTTAACAACGTTGCTTTGGATTTGTCAATAGTAAAATGACTTCCCTGTCTGGCTCGAATGTTTAAATTGTACCGTTTCACGAAGATAACACCAAAAGCAAAGCAAGATTGATAAGCCAGCAAAGAAAAAATCATTTGTGGTACTTTATGTTTAAAAAAATGCATTTGTTTACAACATTATTTTGTAATTACAAGAAATGAATAATATTTTCTGCATTTCATCTGTGTTTTAACCTAATTAATGCATAAGCACCGAAATTATGCATAATTTTCCAACAGTTCATAAGGCGCTAAAATGCAGAGAAAAGCTATTCAATTAAATAAAATGCACTATGTCAGTGAAGAGTATTTCCTAACCTCAGCAATAAGATGTATGAGGCTGATATTGCCGCCCTTGCTGATGATGATGGGGCACATGATGTTGAGCAGGGAGCCTGCGAGCTGTACAGGGGTGGGTGTGTCCCTCTCCCATACCAGGCTGGTACCTGGCTGCTGACCTGGCTGCTGCTGAACACACACCTGAGGACACAGGGGCTCCAGGGCGAGGCTGCAGGGGAGAGATGATTAATGAATGTTCAGTCCCAATTATAAGGTAATCGTAACTACCCCTGATTGTGAAAAAACAAAAATAGAATTATTCCAGTAACAATTATTGAATATTACAAGCACCTTGTACAAATTAATTTTGGCAGAGAATATACATGTATTACATTCAACTTTTTTTCTTCTATTTTTTCTAGAGGTACTTTTTAGATATGGTATTTCAATAGAGGCATATATCATCCAAAAGTCCCTCGGAAGCATTATGCAATTAATACGGTACAAACAAATTCATGTCTGCATCCCCATATGGAGGCAACTACACTGAGATCTGCGGGGGTGTGAGGAGTACCTGCAGTCTGCGTGCAGGAAGAGGGGCACATTGTGCATGTTGATGGAGCTGCCCACACACAGAACTACCTCCCCATGCTCCTGCAGGATCTTCATCATCTCATACGTCGCTGAAACACACATCATATGGCTCATGTCACATGGCCCTTGTTATATGACTCATTTCACATGGCTCATGTCACACAGCGCATGTCACACCACTCATGTCCAAGGACTTATGTCACAAGGCCCATGTCATATGACTCATTTCACATGTCACAACAAGCTTTTGACAAGGATATTACAAACATTCTGAAAAACATATTATTATATATTCAGAAACAAAGGTAAGCAAACCTTTAATGGCAGATGATAGTTCAGTACCATGCTATAAGTAAAGTGAAACAAATCTTTAATGCATAACTTAAACACAGTTTACATTTCAACAAATCTTGAAGTTTTAACATTGCAAACAGGTCTATTACAAAAAAAAAAAAACTTTCACAAGATAATGCTTAGTGTCAAGTCCATTAAAAGATAAAATTTGTTACTTTTGTTCTTTTTGTTATTCCTAGATTGCTACCTTTTTCAATGAAAATGAACTCACATTTTATTACCTAAATACATGTAAAGACCAATATAATTATGCAGTATGTACAAGCCAGTTAGAAAAATCACAGCACTGATGCATAAAGCCTCTTACTTTCTGTCGTGCAGTCTGTAAAGAGATTCACCAGGAGAGGCACATTGTCAATGCTCTGTAGGTGTGGACGGATATTCTCTATACCCCTGGGCAGCTTAGCCTGCAGACAGAACATTAACCCTTTGAGCGCTGGAACCGGATTTTAAAGGCCTTCGCAAACAGTTTGGATCCAGATGAGACGCCACAGAACGTGGCGTCTCATCAGGATCCAAACTGTTTGCTATTCTGATAGTATTTTTTGGAAAAAAATCGAAGAAAATGCTAATTTTAGAAATTTAGCAGACAACATTTTAGCAGACGACAAATTTCCCAGCATGCAAAGGGTTAAGAGTCATGCATTCAACAATTAATTCAAACACAGATTCATACACTACTGGGTCAATGGTATTAGGTTTCTATTATTCAACCCATGTATGTAAATTGTTTTTGTAATAATTTTTGTTTTGACACAGTATTTTATTTACTTTGAACATACTTACATTCATATACTGTTTATGCAGTTTTTCTTGTCTTTGCTAAAGTATTGATTTAATTAGCCGCATCATGCAAAAATGGGTCTTATGCCATATGCAGCCAGTGTAGCTGCAGACCAGCGTGCATATTCAATCAGTCTAGTCAGGAGCTACCCTGTCCGCTCAACTTACTGAGACTTCATAGCAGACAGGGTTGTTCCTAAACAGACTGTGCAAATGCGCAGGCTGGTCCGGAGCTATGTCGCCCACACATGGCATAAGATCAATTTTTGCTTGACTTTATGAGTATGTTAAGACACCTTAAAGGGTGTTCAGATGGATCCACCAAAAGTATATTTTTCTGTCAGTTCTGTTTCCTTCTTAAATCAATCAGACATTCTTATTTGACCCACTTAATCTGGTCCTAACTTCTATTTTTATCAGTGCTAATCAAGTGCTAATCTGCATGGCTTAAGTCCATTTTTACACAGTGTTGCTATTAACGATAATGAAAGCATTTGCTCTAAGCTTAATTTCCCATGTGCATGCTTGATTCTTCAAGAGTGAAAGTGTGCTCACCCTGTTGTCAAAGGCCAGACTGTCCTCCGTGTTCTCCGTGATGTAGCTGGAGGCTTGTCTACTGAGCTCCTCCTCACTCAGCCAGGAGCCCACGCCCATACAGGAGCCCAAGCCCACACCGTCCCCACAGTCCACATCCAGCTCTTCTGTACCCTGGGCTAAGAGTTCTACACCCTTTACTGAAAAAACTCAAAATGTGTTCACACTGCCATTCACAACATTAGCAATCTGGACTTAAGACAATTATGTTTGCCTTGCAGTTGAGCATCTTTAACCATCCTACAAACACTCAAAATTGTCTTCTTTCTCAAATGATTAATAAGTATGGCCAATTTAAATACCAGAGCAAGAATGCAAAAACAAGCAAATTTGTTGAATTGATATCCTTTGCCAATTTCAAAATTTTGCGACAGACAGAATGATTGACGGACAATGCCAATTCTATATCCCTTCGCCTTTGGCGGGTGATACAAATAAAATTAAAGCAATATGTTACACAAAACACCAGTACATGACCAACTTTATTAATTTTTAGAAAACAAACCTGGGTTGCAATCAACACCTACCAGCTTCATGGTCATAAAGCCCATCAAGTTCATCCTCTGTTGCCATGGCAACATCGTCACCATGGAGATTTCTCCTGACCCTGCGGGGACTCACAATGGCCGTGCGCACCTTGGTCTCAAACTTGACCTGTGATGACCCCAGGTTGACCACGCTGGGAGCGCTGGCACTGAACAACATCCTGCCCTGATGGTGCAGCTCTACAGGGTGAAGAGTCACAGCTGTGGTATCCCTTTTCGGGGTGTTAAGGGTAGAGAGATGACTGGGAAACCTGTGGAAGTAATGTTCATACATAAATGAGTCTCACTTTAGGAAATTTTGACTCACTCTGGGAAACAGGGTTTAATGCATGTGCCTAAAGTGTCGTCCCAGATTAGCCTGTACATTCCACACCAGCTAATCAGGGACGAAACTTTCTGCCTAAACTGGATATTTGATAAGAAGAGACTTACTTTAAAAGAAAATACGATTAAAGCAGAAAGTTTTGTCCCTGATAAACCTGTGTGGACTTCACAGGCTAATCTGGGATGACACTTTACGAACATGCATTAAAACCCGTTTTCTCAGAGCAAGTTTCAAATGTATGACTGGCTAGATGATATCCTGCCTTGGAAGTCCGAACGGGATATCCGCATTCTTAACTTATATACTAATGACACTTTCTGACTTGCAATGGTAGTCACATCCTTCGAATTTGTCAATCCGGAACATGTGTTTGTTCTTTGATATATAAATAAAACAAACCTGAATAAACAACAAATATACAAAGTTTTCAGATTATAGCTTAATTAAATCATTATCAGATACTTCACAATATTCACCTTGAACTTTTAAACAACAATACATGTAATGAAATATTTGTTGAAAACAACATTTAGCAAGACTGATATCATATTTAATGTTTTTCTTCCCACAACTTTTACCTGGACAACTTGGGTGCGCCGTCAGGCTGCATTGAGTCAGGACTGTTGACAGACTGTGCCGAGGTGGCTGACAGAAACTGCTGCTCTGAGCGCAGACTGATGTGGCAGTTCCAGCCTGCCTCCAGACCCATCTTCTCTGCAAACACCTGTACAACAGAGAGAGACAGTATTAACTACAAATGTGCGTGTGTGTGTTTGACTGTAATCGGAACAAAAAGAGAAGATACTGCACTCGACTCCAGATGGGCATACAAAAACATGTTTTGTGTTTTTTATTAATTTCTTTTTGTATTGATGTCTAAATGGTTTAATATCTTAAATAGGTAAAATGTGAATAAAAACCAGTAGTTTTTACTTTGACAATGACAATAATGATTACACATTACTCTTTAAACACTACTCTTTAATAACTCTTTAAAGAGCTATGCTATAACAAAGCAGTCAAACAGACAGCTATTTCCCCAACAAAGATTTTGTTGACTTTTAAGTGGTGACTTCGATTTACTCATGATTTCTTGACATTTTCATGGGAATTAGAGACATGAAGCATATAAAAAAAAACAATGACTGCTAACTGTTGCTCTTCAAGTGTCACCTTGACCTTAAGCTTGTATTACTGACTCAATGACCGTAACATGGTAGCCTAGTTTCATGAAAACCCTCAGATAGATAGAAAATATAGAACATTTGACCATGAAGTGTGACCTTGACCAGCATGACTGAATCATGCCTTCTGCACATTGCCTCAAGCACTTTAAGAGCTGGCATGAAAATGGAGGCTCACACTTTTGCATTTTTTCTGTGACCTTGACCTTGAGCTGACATGACTGGGCCATGTCTTGAGCACATCGTCTCTATTACCTCAACATTTGAGGCAAGCTTCATGACAATCCTACAATGGACAGAGGAGATATGGGCCTTGAGCTGGCATGACTGACTCTTAACTTCTGCACATAATTTCACCGACTTAAACATGTTAGCAAAGTTTAATGAAAATGCTTATAAGGGTATAAGAGATATGAAGTAGAAACAAAAATTGAGGGTCAAACCTTTGACCCTCAAGAATCACCTTGACCTTGAGCCTCATCCATTCTGCACATAGTATCAATGCTCTTAATATTTGAGGCAAGTTTCATGAAATTCTTCAAAGGGTATAGAAAATATGGAGCACAAACGAAGATGGAAGCTAAAACATTTTACCTTGACCTGAAGCAGCATGACTGACTCATTCCTTCTGCACATTATCTCAATGCCCTTTACCTTTGAGGCAAGTGTCATGAAAATACCATAAAGGGTACAGCAGATAAAGCCGACATTAAAGTGCCACTGACAGACAGACATACTGATGGACACACTAACGGATAGACAGATGGACAGACAAAAGACATTCCTATAATACCCTACCCGCTGTGCGGAGTACTATTAAAAATAACCTTTTCAATAGCAGTTCCACATTACCATACTTATGGTAACATACAATATTGTAAGATCATCAAATTCTACTTGTTTAACATATTAAAGTGAAGTAAATTACCCTGCTTCGGACTTCATTTTCTTGTGAAAAATGTACAAATCTTATACAGGCCCCTTCCAGTTTGTCGATCAGTTGTATGAAATCCTGAAAAATATATCATTATTACATGACTGACAGAAATAAAAACCAACACCATATAATTTTTTTACTTCCTTTTATCATATTATACAATATACAATGTATGTTACACTGATGCCAATACATGTGTAAGTAGGACACTGATTGGCTTGATTTAGGCAAAAAACTGTGCCAAATATGCAGCTGTAAAAATTCACATGTCCATAATTATCTTTATACAGTTTGATCACTCTATCAGTAATTCTTTATAGTCCTTATTTTCCAGCCCTTTTTTTCAACCTTGATGGAAAGGTGGGGAATATTACAACAAAATGTGATTTTTTTCAGATAATCATGATTACATGTTTTTATTTTACTTTGTTATAAAAAGTAAATCAAATGCTTTGGTACAAATTCTTAATCAGATTATAATCAAGCTTGGTTTGATAAAAATTGTTGGAATTATATACAAAATTGCCTCCAATTTGGTCATTTTTGTCAAAATTAAATTTAAACAAGAGCACCGCATAACGGGTGCCGACGCTTGGCTGTGGGTGCTTGGATTATTTATTTTTTAACTTTGACCTTGAAGGTCATCATTGACCTTGACCTTTTCACCACTCAAAATGTGCAGGTCGATGAGATACACATGAAAAACCAAAAAAAAAAAAATTGTTTGACCTTTGACCTTGAAGGATGACCTTGACTTTTCACCTCTCAAAATGTGCAGCTCCATGAGATACACATGCATGCCAAATATCAAGTTGCTATCTTCAATATTGCAAAAGTTATGGCCAATGTTAAAGTTTTCGGACGACAACGATAACGACGAAGACGCGGAAGACGAGAATGCTGATAAATATGTTTTTAAAGTTTCATTGCTTTAATAGCAATACCTTTTGAGTTGTGTGACACAAGTCCAAACATGTATCTTTTTTTCTAAAATGGGCAACAGACAGAAGGACATAAAAAGTAAATTAAATATGCACTGTCCATCTCTAAAGTGGGGGAATGGAAGCCATTTGGCATACAACAGCGTTAATGCAATGTTCAGAAAAAAACAACAAACAAACATTTTATTCCATATTAAAAATCCACGAATAAAAAAAATGTACATCTTGTTATAACAAAACTAGTTTCACATTCAATTTAGTGAATTGAACAAACAAAAAACCCCGGTACTTGCCTGCCTGGCCTGGTACTGCATGGTAATCATCCCTACAAACACCTGGTTCCGTTGCCACTGCTGGAGGCCAGTTCCCTCCTCAACTGACTGAATACTGGAGTCATCAATGAGCGAGTCAGCACTGAATGAGTAGGGGAATTCCCACAATCCTCGGGCATCAGAGAGCAGCTCCAAATCCTGATCCCTGTTTTTAATGGACCAGAATCATTTTCGAACTTTGCTATGATATCATTAGAACAAATAAGAATTTCAACGTTAAAGCAACTTAATTACTAAATGCCAAATTGAGGGTTATTGCAATTAATGACTAAAACAATTATCAATAAGGCAGTCCAAGAGAAAGCTTTAGCCCCGCCGACACTTTTTTTACCTTGAATTGTCGACCTTGATTTTGAACCAGCGTGACTTACTCGTGCCTTTTGCACATCGTCCCAAAGACATTAATATTGTGGCCAAATTAAATTCACTGGGTAAAGGAGATATAGACCGGACACGAAAACAGACTTAAACTTTTGAGCTACAAGTATGACCTTGAGCTGGAGTGACTAACACCTGCTTTTTTCCCATTGTCACAATTACATAAACATGTAGTTTCCTTAACATTCTTCAATGGGAAAAGGTCATATGGACCATACACAAAAATAAAGGGTCAAACTTTTGACCTTCAAGTTTGACCTTGACCTTCCGCAGGTGTGACTGACTCATGCCTTCTGAACATTATTTCAATAACCTAAACATTGTAGCCAAGTTTCATTAAAATTATTGAATGGGTATAAAAGATATGGACCCGAGACAACAAATAGAAGCTCAAACGTTTGACCTTGAATTATGACTTTGACCTTAAGCCAATAAAACTGACTCATTCTTTCTGCACATCAATTCCATGACATTTAAATGTTAGCCATGTTTCATGAAAATTCTTCAAAGTGTAAAGGAGATATGGAGCAGACACAAAAATGGAGGCTTTAAACTCTGACCTTAAAGTATACCTTGACCTTCAGCTGGCTTGACCGATTCTTTACGACTGAATTTTCATGAAATTTTTTCGAAGGGTTCAGGCATATACGGAGTGTACACATTAGTATTAAGTACTATTAAGTAGAATGGCATTCCTCAAATCCCCCCCGAACACTTTTTGGCGGGCGATTTATAATCCCCCATACCACTCTTTAGCCAGGGGTTAATAAATCATTCAAACGCAGACAATGTGCCTTAAAGATACAGAAAATTTGCTCCATTTACGTCCCTTTTTGATGATATCTTTTCAATAATAAATTTTAAGTCAGGAAAAATGATCATACACAGAAGATACGCTGCCGTGGCAGTTTGAATTGTGCATGTCGTCTGGTACTTCTATATACATGTCGTCAAAGTATCCCAAGATACCCTGTCGCACTGGGCAATAAGAGAAAGCAGTGCAGTAGGAACCAATACTTGTGCGATGATAGAAGTCCAGAATCTTCTTCCTGAAACAAGAACATCAGTGAAACTTATGGATGCTTCCCTATGATGTGCTTTGTCAATGTATGGGTTAATTGTTGAAACAAATTATAATTCAAGGGGCAATAACTTCCTGAAAACTCACTGGAATGGAATGACATGACAATATGCACATGTCTACCCTGTCTAGATATTGCATATAACATTTTATCAATTTTAGACTATTTGTTCCTGTGATCTGACATAGAAACGATAAAATTAATAAAAGAGCAAAAACTTTCTGAAAAATTATTGAACCTTAAAGTATATAAAATTCCAAAAGGTATTATTATTCAAAGGGCAATAACTCATTGCAAAATTAATGGAGGCGAACAACATCACATTATGCGCATATCAACCCTAAAAGGATAGTATCAACTTTCATAATTTCGGATCTTTGTTGCTGAGATTTCACAATATGAGGGCATTAAAATAAAATCACACAATTTATACTACACAGGAACTACAGCTTTGTCACAAGCTCAAAAATATAACCTCTCAAGCTCGGTTTTCAGGGGATAATAATGGCAATCTTAATTTGGGAGAGGGAATATAAACCGTGGACAACCTACAAGCGTTCCACTATTGAGTTACCTGTCACTCTGTTTGAGACGTCGAAGGTGAGAGTGTTGAGTTACCTGTCACTCTGTGTGAAAGGTTGGAGTTGAGAGTGTTGAGTTACCTGTCACTCTGTGTGAGAGGGTGAAGGTGAGAGTGTTGAGTTACCTGTCACTCTGTTTGAGAGGTCGGAGGTGAGAGTGTTGAGTTACCTGTCACTCTGTGTGAAAGGTTGGAGGTGAGAGTTTTGAGTTACCTGTCACTCTGTTTGAGAGGTCGAAGGTGAGAGTGTTGAGTTACCTGTCACTCTGTGTGAGAGGTTGGAGGTGAGAGTGTTGAGTTACCTGTCACTCTGTGTGAGAGGTCGGAGGTGAGAGTGTTGAGTTACCTGTCTCTCTGTGTGAGAGGTCGGAGGTGAGAGTGTTGAGTTACCTGTCACTCTGTGTGAGAGTGTTGAGTTACCTGTCACTCTGTGTGAGAGTGTTGAGTAACCCGTCACTCTATGTGAGAGTGTTGAGTTACCTGTCATTCTTTGTGAGAGTGTTGAGTTACCTGTCACTCTGTGTGAGAGTGTTGAGTTACCTGTCACTCTGTGTGAGAGGTCGCAGGTCCTCTCCATCCCAGTAGTCAGTGCAGGAGGCCAACAGGATGTCAGCCGTACCCTGTGACAGCAGCTGACGGGCACCTTTACAACACACAGACAGGCACTGAGTGCAGGTTACACAATAGTAGCATATTCAGGGGGGAACAGATACTAACATCATTCAGAGGCTAACAGGTCTCTTCCAGGAGGAAACATATACTTCAATCGTTCAGGAGAAAACAGGTAATCACATTATTCAGGAGGTAACAGTTACTTACATCAACCAGTAGTTAAAAAGTAACAAATAACAAGAAACCGTCGGAAACGGGTGATGCTCCCCAAAGTTTTTTTTTGTCACAATATTGCACTATATATTCAGATAAAAGGAATCATCTTGAGGGGCATAACTTTGGACAAAATAATACGATGGATGGTTAAGCAAATTAAAAATTTCAAAGTACCATAACTCTCTAAATTAATCTCACCATCTAACCAGAACCTACTAATAACATTCGCATCTCCTCAAGGTAGTTAAGCTTCCCATAAAGCTTTATTGAATTCCAGTCAGTAGTTGGGGAGAAATAGCCCGCACAAGAATTGCACTATATGTACAGTTTAAAGAAAATTTCAAAGGGCAATAACTGTGTGAAAAATCATCTGACCATAACCGGCTGATAATATGCACATCTCCTGTTGGTAGTGAAGCTTTCCAAGTTTCATTGAATTCCCGTAATAAGTTGCTGAGAAATAGCTCGGACAAGAATTGCACAATATGTACAATGGAAAATTTCAAAGGACCATAACTCTGTGAAAAATCATCCGACCATAACCGGCTGATAATATGCACATCTCCTGCTGTAGTGAAGCTTCCCATAAAGTTTCATTGAATTCCCGTAATAAGTTGCTGAGAAATAGCTCGGACAAGAATTGCACTATATGTACAATGGAAAATTTCAAAGGGCCATAACTCTGTGAAAAATCATCTGACAAGAACCGGCTGATCATATGCACATCTCCTCTTGGTAGTGAAGCTTCCCATGAAGTTTTATTGAATTCCGGTCATTAGTTGCTGAGAAATAGCCCGGACAAGAATTGCACTTTAATAATGTACAGTTAATGGAAAATTTCAAAGGGCCATAACTCTGTGAAAAATCATCCGACCAGAACTGGCTGATAATACGCACATCTCCTCTTGGTAGTGAAGCTTCCCATAATGTTTCATTTAATTCCAGTCATTTGTTGCTGAGAAATAGCCCGGACAAGAATTGCACTATATGTACAGTTAATGTAAAATTTCAAAGGGCCATAACTCTGTGAAAAATCATCCGACAAGAACTGGCTGATAATATACACATCTCCTCTTGATAGTGAAGCTTCCCATAAAGTTTCATTGAATTCCGGTCATTAGTTGCTGAGAAATAGCCCGGACAAGAATTGCACTATATGTACAGTTAATGTAAAATTTCAAAGGGCCATAACTCTGTGAAAAATCATCCGACAAGAACTGGCTGATAATATGCACATCTACTCTTGGTAGTGAAGCTTCCCATAAAGTTTCATTGAATTTTGGTCATAAGTTGCTGAGAAATAGCCCTGACAAAAATTGTGCACGGACGGACGGATGCTCACACGCACGGACAGACGAAGCGGCGACTATATGCTCCCCCAAAAAATGTAGGGGGAGCGTAAAAATATCAGTTGAATACACAAAACATTAACCAACAAGAGCTACGCCGAGCGGATGCCAACGCTCGGCTGTGGGTGCTTGGATTTATTTATTTTCACCTTTGACCTTGAAGGTCATCATTGACCTTGACCTTTTCACCACTCAAAATGTGCAAGTTATTGAGATACACATGATTTTTATTATTATTTTTTTTGACCTTTGACCTTGAAGGATGACCTTTACCTTGATCTTTCACTACTCAAAATGTGCAGCTCCATGAGATTCACATGCATGCCAAATATCAAGTTGATATTCGAAAACAGCCGAGCTAAAAATACTACATTTTAAATGAAATACTTTCAACTTATGATACAAGACATCTTTTCAAGAAGTGAGGTTTATCTAGAAACGGAATTCATCGAAAAGAAGGAATACAAGACAAACAATTTTAGAAATCTGATTCATAGTGGCATTCTGTGTGACTATGTACCATACCTGAGAATTTTTCCTTTAAGATCACGGACACCATGTTGGGCATAGGAATCTTGTGACGGATGAAAGACTTGGCCCGCTGGAGGCGCTCCTTTGTTGTCATCTCGGCTGACTGAACACAACATTGGAAACTATGTTAAGACATTAATCAAATCAAATGTACACAATCCTGATATTTGCTAAACTGTTTATATTTATATTTATGAATAACATATAACTAGAGTGCCATTTGAAAGTTTGGAAATATTGATGCAAACATAGAAACATATAAAAGGTCAGTACTTGTAATTATTTTATTTTTTTATTTATGTCAAGAAAATAAAATATCATAAAAAATATAGCAATCATTATAATAAAGTATTACCTTCAATAATTGTTGCTAAAATAAAAATCCGATGACTGATGCCAAGCTTATCCTGAATATTACTATTCAATAACCATGCGACAACAAGTCCTTTGCACACCCATTGAGCAATAATCGTACGGCCATTATTACAATCAAGCCTCTTGTCAACATACTACTTGCTGGAACATCCCTAGGGTCTTCTCCACTGTAAACAGTTCCAGGGCTTTCCCTGAGAAGCCAATCTCCCTGGCCAGTGGACACAGACATCTGAAAACACAGACTGGCACATACAATCTCCCTGGCCAGTGGACACAGACATCTGAAAACACACACTGGCACATACAATCTCCCTGGCCAGTGGACACAGACATCTGAAAACACACACTGGCACATAAAATCTCCCTGGCCAGTGGACACAGACATCTGAAAACACACACTGGCACATACAAATCTCCCCGGCCAGTGGACACAGACATCTGAAAACACACTCTGGCACATACAATTTTAGGTCTAAGGGGTCTTTTGTTGCCTTATTTTTTCACAGTTTTTAGCAGTATTTTTCTTATCACAGCGCTCAGTTAATCTACTCACACTTTTCTGGATCAATTGCTTTACCAGTGCTAAGTGCACATACTTATGCCAGCGCTCGACTAAATGGGCTAGCTGGTCCAAAACAGGTCTTATTTACTGATGGCATTGGGTGGAGTCTTAATTAACAAAAATATTGTGCTAAGCCATTCACACACGGCTTGAGGTTTTAATTTAATTAACAAAATGTGAAGGAATATATGCACATACAAATGTGGTAAAACGAATAAACAGTAATGATTTTAAATTGTAAAAGTGCAAAACTATTTTCATCTCCAACCAAACACAGGGTTCCACTTGGTGCAATCTTTTTTACTCTAAAATAAAGGATTCTGTTAGAAATTACTACTTTTAGGTATTTAAATTTCTTAAACCTAATGGTAAAATTTGTAGCAATTGGCTTCTTGAAAAATAACAAGTCGCATTTTCAAGACACAAGTTCTGCAAACCTTCTGTTGACGACTGCAACTGTCTCCTCATTCTGAAGCCCAGCACAGGCCACATGGTCTGCAAACTGGGTGTACCAGTCTGCAGTACGCAGGTTACACGTGTTCGCAAGTATTGTCAGACCCTGGAAAGAAAACAACTGTGTAAGTATTTCAACAATATATCATGGCAATTTTCTTTTTAAAAGCAAATTTATAATATTGAATATACAATATGGTACAAATTATAATGAAAGGTCACATAAAGAGAAGTATGTACTTTGTTCTCTTTCGTATTCTAATGGACAGCTACAGGGACTCGAATGTAAATAACACTGATAATTGGGATTATATGCAATCAAAAATATATACTTAAACTTGATAAACTGTACTGCGGCTGTTTTTTCTATTTTGCATTAGCTAACAAGATATGTCACAAAAACAGATGCCCTCATGGCACATCTTTTGGACACAGACCAATCCACCAGTCAAATAAAGAGGACTTGCTTACACACAAAAAATCTGACAAATGACAAAAAAACTTAAATAATGCCAACAATTCTTTTCTTTATGATCATCAACAAGTTAAGGTAAATCAGCTGTAAAAGTTTGAGCAAAATCCTACTAGCAGTTAGAGAGGAGTTGAAAGCACACACTTTTGGGACTATATATTCTATAGTGGAAAAACGGACAAAGGGCCTTAATTCTGCCAAAACTGGTAGCAGACAAAATTCTTTTCTTTATCATCCTCTGCACATTAAGGCCATAAAGTTGTGACTGACAGAGCAAACTCCGCCAAGCACCTTAAGAGTAGAAAACACAAAATGTTGGGAGTTATTTTTTAGGTGTAGAAAACAGAAAAAGAGGCATAATTCTACCAAAACTGGTCGCGGCATACAATCAGTTCTTAACGATCATCCACATATTTAGGTCATTCAGCTGTTACAGTTTGAGCGAAAGCTGGTAACAAAATTAAACAAGAGAACCGCCTAGCGGGTGCAGACCGCTCATCTATTTGTCAAAGTATGAATCAAATCTGATCATAAATAAAGAAGTTATGGCAATTTTAGCAAAATTGAGGGGGTGTGGTCATTTATTACATTATCTTTCAAAAATAAAAAAAAAAATGAAAAAAAATATATTTGGGCGGGGGATTCTTGGGTGGGATGGTTGGACAGTCTTTAAAAAANGCACATAATTGTGTCAAAATGCACACCAGAGTTATCAAACTTTGCCTGCCCAGTCCCCTCATGATAGTAAGTAAGTGTTCCAAGTATGAAAGCAATATCTATGATACTTTAGGGGTAAAGTGGACCAAAACACAAAACTTAACCAAATTTTCAAGTATAAAGGGCCCATAATTCCGTCAAAATGCCAGTCAGAGTTACATAACTTTGCCTGCACAGTCCCCTTATGATAGTTAGTAAGTGTTGCAAGTATGAAAGCAATAGCTATGATACTTTAGGAATAAAGTGGACCTAAACACAAAACTTAACAAAATTTTCAATTTTCTAAGTATAAAAAGGGCACATAATTCTGTCAAAATGCCAGACAGAGTTATCTAACTTTGCCTGCTCAGTCCCCTCATGATAGTTAGTAAGTGTACCAAGTTTGAATGCAATAGCTTCGATACTTTATGAGAAAAGTGGACCTAAACACAAAACTTAGTCAAATTTTCAATTTTCTAAGTATAAAAGGGGCCATAATTATGTCAAATAGCCAGTCAGAGTTACATAACTGTGCCGCACAGTCCCCTTATGATAGCTAGTAAGTGTTGCAAGTATGAAAGCAATAGCTTTGATACTTTAGGAATAAAATGGACCTTAACACAAAACTAAACCAAATTTTCAATTTTCTAAGTATAAAAAGGGCACATAAACCTGTCAAATTGCCAGCCAGAGTTATCTAACTTTGCCTGCCCAGTCCCCTCATGATAGTAAGTAAGTGTACCAAGTTTGAATGCAATAGCTTTGATACTTTATGAGAAAAGTGAACCAAAACACAAAACTTAACCGGCGGCAGACGCTGACGCAGACGCCAACGCAGACGCTCAGGTGATGACAATAGCTCATATTTTTTTTTCAAAAAATAGATGAGCTAAAAAGGAGTTGAAAACACAAAATGTTGGGCTCTTTTCTAGATTGGAAAAAAAGGTTTAAGGACCAAATCGGGTAATTGTGCCAAAACTGGTAAAAGAAAAAATTCCTTCCTTTACAATCTGCATATTTAGGTTATTCAGCGGCGAAAATTTCATCGAGATCTTCCCATTAGTTAAAAAGGAGATGAAAACACACACTTCAAGACAACCCATAGTCATAGTCAGACAGACAAGTGCAATGCTTAAAACCTCACATTTTGTGGGGACATGAAAATGTCTTTTAAAGTACATGTGTGCATACAAAAGTGATCAATCTATGAAAGTAATCTTACCAGTGGTTTCAAAGAGTTCAAATGTTGTGTCCAACCAGGATCATCAAATCTCACTGTAAATGAGTTCTGAAAAACAAGGTCCATTTGTCAAATTCATAACTTTCTATTACAAACAACACATTGGGTTGCACCAACTTTATTGATATTTTTAATGAGTTATTGTTTGTGAACAGAACTGCAACAAATTGTTGCTTATTTGAAAGTAGTTTCTTCAGAAACACATAAAATTTTGAAAAATACGGGTTTAAAATATTTAAAATCATCATTTTATGCTACTAAGGATTTGTACATTTGAAGAAAGGTACTCCAGCACAGTGTGTATTACTCATATTTATCTCGTTGATATTAAGCTGTAATTAACTACTCATCATAAAATACAACTGTGTCTTTGAAACCTTAGGATCAGATGTGACATCCAGGACCTCCATGCAGGACGTCTTCCCATGGGCTGAAATACAGACAAAGTCTCAGCTTCAATTTTTATAATGAATAAGTTTTATTTTTGTATTGTAATTAAAAAAGAGTGTATAGATCTTAAAGCATACAATTATATCAATACAATATCTTTTAGGCTGTGCCAAAATCCCAAACAGTTAACAGTGCAATGAGTCAGAGTAACCAGACAATGCTATATTCTTTGTCTGCTTACTTAATTTATAAATGCAGCGATAAACCATTAATATATATACATTTGAGCCTTGCTCTGGCAAAACAGTACTTGCATGTGCGTAAAGTGTCGTCCCAGATTAGCCCTAGCAGTCTGCACAGGCTAATGAGGGACGACACTTTCCACTTCCATGGTATTTTTCTTGAAAACAGAATAGCTCACCAGATTCAGTATATTTCTGCTTGTCAGCCTGGTCCTTGTGTATCCCTGTGTCGCTCCCACTGATGGCCCCTTCCTTCCGGCCCCACCGCAGGAAGAACACTTTCTCAGGGGTCGGGTTGGGGTACGATATCACCCCCTTTTTGTCCACACAGCACAGGGACTGAAATATGGGCACAGATGAAAAATGGGCAGCAGGGTATATATCTACATAAATTAAATTTGGGCATGAATAAAATATGGGTATCAATAAAAATAAGGGTACCAATGAAGTATGGACATCAATGAAATGTGGACAGCAGTGAAATATGGCATATAAAGGAAAAATAAACAATAATTCAAACTCTTGGTGAAATATAGACAATGGAAAAGAAGGGGCAAAGATATATGGACAAATTGTGGAATTCAAATGGATGTTAATGTTTAATTGTTCCTTGAAAGAATCATATTTTTATTTTGAAGACTGAGATGAGTACTATCCCCAGCTAAACCTACTGTAACAGAACCGAGAACGTGTGTAATGTTGATCTTCCTTGTGACTACACTGACACGACCCAACAGGATGTTTTTAAACCAGTCCAGCACATGTGTCCAGGGGAGGTCAATGCGGGCCTCATCCGCCGATATGGAACTGTCCGTGTTGAAACTGTCTTCACCCAGGGGCTGAAACACAGAATAAGGACGGACCTTCATGAATGCAACAACTCGAATGCATTCAATTTTACAGTGAAAAAGGCATGCATGACCAATCTTGAATGAACATTTAAATCTTGGAAATTATCATTAGAGAGATCATATTGATATTATAAACAAAGTTCACAAATATTCTGGCAAGTTTTGCCATGTTCTGAAATCAGATGTTTTACCAGAAAGTAAGAACAAGAAAATTCAGTGTAACATAATGTCTAAAACACTTTTTCAAATTGTTTAGAGCAATTTAGAGCAAAAAAAAAAATGGATGTAGTTATTCCCTTTTGAAATAAAGTGACAAGTGACCACCCTTTATGTGGAAATTGTTTTGAATGGTGAAAATTTACGAACAAATGTCATTATCGTTCTCGGCACTTTTTATAAGCTCCCTCAGATGTTTGGCTCATGTTTGAGTCTCGTCAATAATTGGCAGAGCTTGAGTTTTCACTACGGGCATTGCTTTTTCAAATTATTCCTATAAATTTCTAGAGTTTATTTTTTCCATTTCTCTTTGACTATTTCCAAGTAATCTTCACCATATTTCAGTATTTTCTATTCAGTTGCACCATATCAGGATATTGACAGTCTTTTTTAGAGCTGCCTCTGGTAGTCAAGATAAACTTATGACTCATCACGGTCCATTTGCCAAATTTTTGTTACATATAATGCATTCTGGTTGTTACATTGGTTTGCTTAGCGAAACATAATCCATCGCAACACACACAATAATTTGTTGGTAAAAGGGTGTTTCGACACCCCAAAAGTCAAAGTTTAAACACACTAGGTAAAGGTAGAGAAGAAAGTGCTACCCATTTATCTTTACTCTGCCTTTTACAGATCAAAAATACATAAAAATAACAAAGGGATGTAATATACATATATATCACCCTCCTTATCTTTGCTGATAACACTCAATATGCAATGAACTATTTAAGTATTCTAAAGTTGTTTGACTCAACTTGTTGATGTAAACAAAGAGAGTCTTGATTGACCGATGCTATCTCCGACCTGTGACGATATAAGATAGCTTACGTAACATTTTACGACAAATTACTTGATATTGACATTTTAAAGGCTGTACTAAAAGAGATAAATGAAAAGTGTCGTAATCAGACAACTGACAGAATTACCCAACAGTGTTCTACCATGAGCAAAACAAATCCATGCTGAAAAAAACTTCTCTCATTGATGAATCATTCAATACATTCAACAGTTTCCTAACAAGATAAAATGTGTCGTGTTCTGAGAAAACAGGGCAAAATGCTTGTGCGTAAAGTGGCAGTCCGCACAGGCTAATCCGGGACGACGCTTTCCGCCTAAACTGGATTTTCGCTAAGCAGAGACATCATTTAAACGAAAAATTCCATAAAAGCCGAAATTGTCGTCCCTGATAAGCCTGTGTGGACTGCACAGGCTAATCTGGGATGACAATTTACGCACAAGCATTTTGCCCTGTATTTTCAGAACACGACACAAATAGAATTGTTTAGAGACCTGTGAGCTTTTCTCTGCTTCAAACGCAGCAAACACTCGGGCTTGACCGTAGAAATTGATCAGAAGGTACATCGTCGGTAATATCAATGGAACAAGGGAGATAACTGCCTGAACCTAGAAAGGGAGATAATCAATTGAACAGCATATCATTATTTTATTCATACAACAATGAATACATAACTTACTTATTCAATTTTCCACTTCCTGGTTGTTTGGAATAACAGAAACTGGTTAGAAAGTATTTTCAAAATGCAGTCTTGCTGACGTATTTACCCTTGTATTCTAAATCCATTTATTTTCAGCACATTTTACATTTTATTTTTAACGAAAAATTACAAACCTAGGGTATTTCTCATGTTGTATTATGATTGATTATATCCTTATTATAATTAACTCCAAACTAAACTGGAAATCAGTTGCATGGCCTTGTGTTCAAAACAACCTTAAGGATGCTATGCTCCTTTTCTTATTTTTTCTGATATTATGGAGTACATTTTCTACTTAGAGAAATTTCATCAGAATATAGTATTCCAATATGCATGTTTTATATCTTCTCTCTTAAATCAATATATCTGCAAACTTATGTTAATTACGCCCTGGTAGTGTAGGGCAGACCTGCAGTGTGATGAACATGTCCGTCCAGTGTCCCACGTGACCCTGCATGTAGTTGTACCGCAGCACGTTCACCACCAGCATCACGGCCTGAATAGGCATGAAATAGGCACAGGTAAATGGTTATGCAGCATCTTGTTACAAAATATGGAAGGCCACTGTCATTTTGAGTAGTATAATTCCACCAGATTAAACTATATTCTAATCTAGGATGGCTAAGCATAAGATTTAGCATACCTTTAGACTCGTCGGCAATCGTATTGTAGATGTTAATTGCTTGTTAAAGAGAAGAGAAGTGCAATCCAGGTTCGACCTTTTAATAACGTTCAAATGTATAACTGACAATAATAAACCTTCACTATTCGCTGCGACTTTGTGCCAAAATCACAACAAGACTGGCTTTAACCAATAATGCCTTGGATTGACCATTCCAAGGCAGTGCTGCCAGTTTTAGTCATTTTTATGTCATATTGAAGTTGTTCGTACTGTCTCTTTTTTGCAAAGGCAAATTGGTTACTTTCCTTGTATAGCAGATGGTAATAAGAATTTCGCTCCCGACAATGTTTCCTGAGTTTCATAACCCCTATATTCACTAAAGAAGTGTAGCAATTACTTTGTTCATACATCTTTTATGCCATTGTATCAATAAGGGGCCATCTTCCAGAAACATCTTATTATATACATGTATTTACACTTAAAATATATTGACTTAGTTCCCATGGATTGGTTGATTCTCAAGAAAGTGAAATGTCCTATTTTATATACCTGGCCAAAAAACATGCACTTTTTCTGCTCATTTTTAATCCAAATAATTCCAATATTTAACCGTAAAAATACATACCATGACAACAGGAATGACTCGTCTTTCAATCCACACAGTGCTAATGAAGAATTTCTCATTGTCAACAACACTAGCTGGTCGTTTGCAATCTGCCATAATCTGCCTACAAACAGCATACAAGTCTTATAATGTCATAGAAATACTCATCATTTATTTCTGTATTTTTCGGAATACAAAATGCTGATTCTGTTCTTATGCAAAGAGTTAAGATCTGTCTACCCATAAATCTTTAAATTTATGACATTTACAAATTGTTTTACATGTCGACAGTAAAAATTTGTCTTAAAGAAAATAACTGTAATAAATAATTATATGTGGGTGTCCTTATTTAATTTAGTGCCAGGTACCAGGGCAATACAAGTTTATTTGTATCCTCCCTTTTTTATAATATACTTAAAACCTTCATGTTGAAATATGTACAATCAATATACATTTGTATATCATAACTTCGCACATTTATACACATTTTTCCATCAAACATTCATTTTAATGATATAATAGTAAGATATAAATAACTACTAAGTTATGCAATGTACCTTAATACACTGACATAAGGAGTTTCTAAAAGCAGAAATTTCTGGCACTTCCTGGGTTCTCTCCCTTTTGGAGCAGTAAAACTCTCATCTGTCGATTCATCCTCAGGAGAAAAAATCTCTCCCTCATTAAGCACCAAACTGTCCACACATCCACCCTGCCATCATAGAGCAATACAAGGGTAACATACTCCAATATTAATAAACCAGCACATCCTTACACGTGTAAAATGAACACACAACAAAATGGTATTATAAAATGGTCTCCCACATTTTTGAAGAATCTCACATAACTTATCATTTCCAAACAATAGCTTAGATCTATTTTGCAAAGAATGTTTTGTTAATGAAATCAGCTATTAAATAAAGAAAAAAAGTCAGACAAAAACCTATAAATTATTAAATTAAGTAAATCAACCCATTTAGCATAATATTTCACATTATTTACAATTTCCGAACAGATCTCAGTTTGCAGCATCAGTACCTGCAATGCTTTACACCTGGCGGGTGCCTTATGACTGGGTCGTAGAAGGATGATGTCCCCTTTCACCAGGAGGGGTACAGGGACATTGTACACCTGGCCAGCCCGTAGGGTCCACTGTAGGGAGCAGCAGGGGGAGTAGGGCGACTCAAGGTGCGGGAAGTAGGACTTAGTCCAAACGTTAAACTTCATACAGGCTGAAAATTAATGTACAAGATATTATTTTTTTATGAAGGATAATTGATATGAGCATCGCTCTTGGAAAATATGACTTAACCCTTTGCATGATGGGAAATTTGTCGTCTGCTAAAATAATGTCTGCTGAATTTCTAAAATTAGCATTTTCTTCGATTGTTTTTCAAAGAATACTATCAGAATAGCAAACAGTTTGGATCCTGATGAGACGCCACGTTCTGTGGCGTCTCATCTGGATCCAAACTGTTTGCAAAGGCCTTCAAAATCCTGTTCCAGCGCTCAAAGGGTTAATGCATGTGTGCAGACTGCCACACTTATCTGGGACAACACATTACGCAAATGCATAAACTCTTAGAGCATGGCTCATACTATTATACCTCACCCTGCTGTTTTCCTTCTTTTTTCATATAAAAACAGAGCCGTAAAAATATTACACAGCAATATCAAATTGCTGACACAGTGATAGACAGGTTGGTAGGTGTTAGAAGGTTCTTATGAAGTGATGCCTAAATGACTCTGGGTTAGAAATTAAAGCACATTGTTAAATGAGAAAGACTTTGTTTTGGTATTTAAACAATAAATATTGCAATTTTGAAGGGCAATGTCTTCAGGTTGACTTAATGTATTATCTCTCTCCAAAAATATGATATTTATAAATGTTTTTTAGGTTAATTAGGATCTCATCTGAATGCTTTTACGATTATTATCCTATGTTAGTTATCGCTATCATTCATAAAAGTTAACCCTTTGAGCGCTGGAACCGGATTTTGAAGGCCTTTGCAAACAGTTTGGATCCAGATGAGACCCACAGAACGTGGCGTCTCATCAGGATCCAAACTGTTTGCTATTCTGATAGTGGTCTTTGAAAAAAAGTAAACAAAATGATGATTTTAGAAATTCAGCAGACGACATTTTAGCAGACGAAAAATTTCCCAGCATGCAAAGGGATAACTACTAAAAAAAAAAACTGTTTCATAAGGTCCTTATGAGAAGGACTTTGATTTTCATTCTTCTACTACTAACTTCAAAGTTGGTGAATGTATTAATAAATGTGAAGTTTTCTCAACTCACTGGATAGCTGTTTGAGGATGTCTCCTAGAAGCCTCATAAATTCCATTTTCTGGTGTCTAACGTTCTGAAGAGCCAAGGCGATGTTGAGAGATAAGAATAGCATGATAACAACCCCTTCAACAAGAAGCCACGCTGTATCACTAGCTGACCTACAAGTCAAAATAATGGGTATAATAATAACCAAATACAAACAAATTATTTCAGTTTCGCAAAAAACAGTGATGATAACTCAGTCTCATAAACAAAAATGTCTTTTAAGTATGAGTTAAGGTTATTAGTGTTATTTTACTCTCTGATGTACAGTGTTCTTTTCTTTTCTGTGACAACAAGTTGGAAAAAAGTAATTTGAACAATCAGCAATCAGTGATTGAGCCCCTTTAAGGTTCCTTTAGTGATTTTTTTGTATTATCTGAGTTAGGTAATGTTTGCCTTCAAATTGGGAAAAATGGTCAAACAATCAGATTGGGAATGATACTGTTTTCCGGTGCAAACTATGTGTAAAGGAAAAAAGCTGTATCTTGAAATGTACCTGTGTTGAGAAAACCCATAGGAGACAAACAGAGCGGCGGCCAACAAAAGGGAGATTAGAACTGTAGGCCAGTGGTACAGGGACTGCACTTGCTGATGATGGAACACACTAAACCAATGACTCCAACCCATTGTGCGCGCTAGATCTGTCTGGTGCGACTGCAGTTCCATTGACAGCTCTTCGTGCAAGATCTCCAGCGCTCTAGACATCGTATATGATGCCATGGCTTCATCCTCCTTTGTTTCTACCTACAAAATGTAAACAAATGCACACCTTACAAATATTACAGATCACACATGGCTTAAGATAATCTATATAGAAGAAGTGTTTGTAATGGAGAACCAAAATTGGTACAGTTAAATCCGGTAATCTTGCGCGTCCGGTAATCTTGCGCACTCCGCAGTTGCACTTACTTACTTACGATAGATGCGAAATGAATCACAAATTCCCTGCAGTCTAAAGCATATTCATACTTTAAATTAAGAATTCATAAATCCAACGTTTTATTTAGCTTTCCATTGCACAATATCCGATCAGTTATGGTATTTTTTGGCCATTGAAAATATATCGCATCAGACGACATTGTCATCATTTCACGCCATTCTGTCAAACCACATTTGGTATGATCTCCGCATGCGAAATGGCCTAGTTTGATATTTTTCTGTAAACTATGGAAGCATGATTTTATTACCCAAGTGCGCAAGATTACCGGACACTGTGCAGGTTTTTTTTGCCCGTTCTTATAGCCGAATAACAGCTATATTCCCAATGGCAAAAAGTATACTTTTTTCCCAAAATTTGCTAAAAAAATCCCAATTTCCCAAAAAAAAAAAAAAAAAAATTTTTATAGAAAGAAGTGTCTTAATGATTCTTTTATCTCAATTTTATTTCAATTTCATCTAGCAAAGTATATAATAATGAATTTGTTTTTTAATTTGAATTATTATAAAGAGTTATATAAAATTATTTTCCCCAAATCAGTGGACTTTTCGCGCGAAAAAGTTTGCTAATAACTTTATTTTCCCAATTTCTTGAAAATGCAGATAAAATTCCCAATTCCAAAGCCATGGGCTATCTTCCCAAAAAGTGGAAAAAAAACCCTGCTGTGATAGTTTGAAAATGAGGTGAGTCATGTTTGTTTTGAAATTAAATCGGACAGTTCTTCACTGAATTAATCAGATATTTTTGTGTTAATAAGCACATAAACTTCTTATTTTCATAATAAATCTAGATATTATGTTGTCAATTTATAAAAGAACATGTTTTTAAACCAATTGACCCTTAACTGCGCAAGATTACCGGACAGCATCGTATTGCAAATGTGATATTTTAAGTTTAAATAAGCATTATTATGCATTAAATACGTTGTAAAAATATCCCTTTATCTATCTTTCTATATATACTGCTATTCGCCACAAGTAGCATTTCAAGCAGGCGCGTGTCAGTGCTAGAAAAGTAAAAGAAGAAAGATAAAAAGTAATACATAATGTATTTGTGAGACATGGAAACAAAGATGAAGGTGTTAAGTAAAAGAAGGAATATACCGATAAAAGGTTAAAAACAGCCAACCCGCTTAGAAACTGTGGTCTAGTTTGGTCACCCCCTGCCTAAACTGGTTCTGTACAATATTGGCTGGCAGGAAGTTCCATAGAATGATAGTAGCTGGATAGAAGGAAAATTTATAGTAGTTGCTGGGAGTGGGAATTTGTCTGAACCAAAGAGGGTGCAGATGTCTAGTGAGCCGGGTTGGAGGAATGACGTAGGGAGGCATTGGTACAGCAACCAGTCCGTGGACAATTTTGTAAAACATCAGTAGCCGGGAGTCATACCTTCTGTTCTCAAGGGAAAGCCACCCTAAGTTTTCAAGCATGTGTGTGACGCTGTTGTGGTATGAGTAGTCATTTGTAACCCATCAAGCTGCCCTGCGTTGGACCATCTCGATCTTGTTGATGTTGTGTTGTGTAAAGTTGTGGGCAGACAAGGGTTTTGAAGGCAAATTCTCTACTGCGTGGGTGCTTTATGGGAATGTTGCGTTTTATGAAGTTAAGTGTTTGACTGGCTGTTGCGGTAACCTGGTTTATGTGTTTATTCCAACTGAGGTCAGATGTGATGCTAACACCCAAGTATTTAGCATCACTTACTGTCTCGAGGGTTTGGCCGTGAAGTATGTATGTGGATTTGAAGGGGTTTTTGACCTTGTGATGTTGAACAACAAGTTGGACTAAAGTAAAGAATAGATCTAACGTATTGGTTAGTCCAACTTGTTGACACTCTCAAATATTAAGCTACTTTTTATATGGGTAATATTTGGAGCGTACAACGGGGAAAGGACCAAAACAATGGTGGAAAGTTTTCCCTCTTTGTCTATATTGTTGCGCAAGGATTTTGTGCGCAACATTCAAGCCCCGATATCAGACAGTTAATATCAACGGATTGCAATAATATTTACATACCGGTGTAGATAATTCATTTCTCGATAATGTTCCGTAAGAATTATGTAATGACACTTTGAATTTTGCATGCCTGATTAATTTAAATCACACCACTGTTCAAATTTTTAATATCTTTCGCTGTGGCTGCTGTGTACAGCTGGTAGATTTTACACAACAATGCAGCCTCGATGTTAACCATTGTGGTTTAAATGTGAAGAATAAACGGCGGAAAACACAGCTTGCGTTCATCTGTTGTGAGCGCAGAGCGTTATATAGTAAAGCGAAAAAATACGACCAAAAAAATATGCATACACGTTACACCGTAATGCTTGCTTCTGATTTAAATTTGTTTTATAACATGGCGAGAGGTCAGTAATTGTATTGGGATTTAAGCAGAAGTTTAAATGAAGAATTTATGCCTTTCTAACTTCAATTCGACGATATTTGAGGTAACAATGGACTTCTTAACTAAAACTTAATGAGTTGGTAATGTTATTTTGCAATTTTACGCAAATTGATAAACATTTAAACTTTCTGGTTTCCACCACGTAATTGGTCCTTGGCCGATAAGACGTTCCAAAGAATTTAGCCCGTATAAAAAGTATCTCTAAATTCTTGGCAACGTCTTATAAATAAGATTAACGTACGTATTGGTTAACTTGTTGGGAAACTGACCATTTATTGGAGAGAAAAATCATTAATAAGTGATAAGAAGACTTCATAGAGTTTAGGAAGGGAGCAGCCATGGAAATACACGTTTTTATCTTAAAGTTACTTATATATATCGAATAATGTTTTTTTGACACAAATTTGGTACGACTTTAATAGGGTACGAATTATCACTTGTTTAAACACAGATATACATGAATAATTTATACACAGCATAAGGCAGAACGTTTGATAATGGTTAATCGATTATTAAAACTGTGCAAACTGCCGCATATACAAACCATTTTGACAATTTTAACACGAGCCAACCTAAAACACAACGCTTTGTTTACATTTTTGTTTCGTTCCAAAAACAACTGCGGTTAAATAACACTATTTAGTATCTATGTTGGTACCCACCAGTCTTGATCACTATCCATCGCCTTTTGTAAACAAAGATAGGTTAAAATAAAAGGTTGGGGAAAAGGATTTGGTACACAGAACACTCTGAATGTAAGAGGGAGCAACGGAGGCGGCAGTATCGGAGGACGACTGGGACGGAGCCGTCGAGGGGAAGCCTTATGGAAGCAATTGAAGTGTTCCCGGACAGCGGTGCTAAGTTCGCGCAACGTGCTTGAGAAACTGTAAAAAGGGTTCGGGACGAAAGCCGGTGACAGCATGAAGGGTATGCATAGGCGTCGAAGAGCGCAGGGACCGGCGAAGATGGCACCAACAAGTCAACAGGAGACGGAGCCCCACCAAGGTAGAGTAGAATTATCCCTATTTCTTTATCGGGGGCAAGGCAGAAGAATACATGTGGTCTTGAACATGGATAGTCAGTTCACATTTAGGTCTTATTTTCCGACGCTCTCTATTTTTCGCTCATACAAGTTATCTCTTTCGTGAATGCATGGGTACACCTAACAGTTCACAGAGAAAAGGTCCTCACATCATGGAGCGTCAGGCGCAGAAGGACTTGTAAATGAACTCAATAACAACAACATCCCTTTGGTCTCTTCCGGCAACAGGAAAGTAACAACGACACAGCGATCATACAACGGACTTATATATTTAATAATAAACCACATTCACTACGACAGCTTGGAAAATAACACAATGCACGACAGTGATATACAAATAAACGCGAGTATCGTCCCCTGGACTGATATCCGAAAGAAATAATTTAATTCTTGTTGTTGCAGTGGCCCACCCAATTAACATGTCAAATTCTTGCTATAAATTTGTCCTTCACGGTTTCCATTGATAATGCACCCATATCTATTTAAATATTTATATATTTAAAACACCACAATGGCAGCTTGAACAGAGCGAATACATTTGTTGGATACCGATAATGTGTAAAACTAACGGACTGAAGCCACGCGTGCTTTTATTCTGTTTGGGCAATGTCGTATGAAACACGCGTAAGAGCGAATACGTGCCTTTAAACGCCATTGAATTTATTACCCATGTTTTATTCGAGTGTTGCTGCAGAATAATAAGTATTGAAATGCGGTTGTTGTTATCAGTTACTGAGTACATACAACTTCGCAAGCATATAAGCTTTTTTTACGGCTGAAGCAATCTCAGAATGCATTAATGTTTATGGTAATGGCGTAATAATTACTTCATGAATGCATTTTTTGCCCCATGTTTTGTAATATACTTATGGCAAAGATCATATTTATATTATGTCACCGTTACTTCATAGGGATTGAAAAAATACATCGTAATTAAACCGTTATACCGGTATTCATAGTTCGTGTTCAGTTCTGTTTGTGCAGGGATAGCGACATTTATACATGTACTATAAACATATATATTATATGTTTCTGGATTACTTTCAGTCTGTTGGGGTTTCAACATTGTTCTAGGCACCGAGTCCCAGGGACGCAGTGAACTGTTTGGGTAATGGGAACACTTGATTAAACCATATGTATATGATCGATCAATGGAGCTTGTTTTTCCGGGATCAGGCGGACTAGCTCTGTATTTGATGTCCACAGCTCATGTACACGGGGATTTTGTTCATAGACGCCATATACTCCATAATATGAAATATGTACGATAACTAATAAGTAGTTGTATATTAGCGAAATAAATATAATATAAACAAGTAGTTTGTTGTTTTTATTAATTTTGGAGTATTATTGGAGCCGCGTCGTGCAAAAATGCGCATTATGTCATATGCGATCAGCTTGCATTCGCGCAGTGCAAAAGCTACCTTGTCCGCTTATAAAGTCACGCAATGTTTCGAGGTCTCAAAAGCGGACATGATAGCTCCTGACCAGACTGCACGAATGCCCAGGTTGGTCTGGTGCTACGCTGGCCGCATATGGCATAAGACATATTTTCGCATTGTTTTGTTTTGAAAGAAATTCATATCCGTTTTGTACTGACCGCTAAATGCCTTAAACGACCACATTCTGCACGGCGCTCGTTGACTTGCTTTGGAGAGACTCGCGATTGACTGTCAGTGTAATCAAGGACCGACACATAGTGCATGGTAACCTCCTTTTAAACGTGCTTCAGAGGATGCGTATCACTGTTCTTTGGGTTCTTGTAACGGCACCATTGGATGCTTTTTCAAGTTGCATGTCAAGTTTTAACCTGGATACATTTACAAAAGTTCGCGGTAGATCGCTATCCGACATTTCCGGGTCGGTAAGCAGTTCCTTCTAGATGTCTCGGGTTCGATTCCAAGGGCATGCTCATTTTTATATTTTATTGTTCTTCCTTTTAACTATAATTATTAAAAACTATTCCAGATAAAAAAACAGTTTTGTTAGTTAATTAATGTAATGATATTTTATCAAAAATACGAAATTCTTTTACCAAAAACCTTTAAAGCGTTGTGTGGACAGAGTTTCATGTTACAAGGTCACGTGACCTTGACGAAGGTCATGTGAGCTTGACGTCTGACGGGTTCGACTACAAATTGATAAGCTTCTTCCTTTTCTCCAGAGAAGTACTAACCAGCATACTACTGGAATGGGATGATTGTAGGTCAAAGCGTTCTCTACATGTATATATATAGAAACAACATTTATAGACCAGTTTTTATGTTACAAGCCCCTATGATCTTTTTCTCATTTCCGGTTCGAGTTGTTTTGTGCGCACGTTTCAAACAACTCGGACGGTGTCATTTTGCATTCGGGCAATCCGTTCTTCATAAAACACGCCCAACATTTGATATACATCAAAGAGCGTATTAATCTGTTCGCAATCAGAGTTTTTTTCTAAGGGTTTGTAAGATTGACTAGATGACATAGTTTTTGACATCAACTGTTCTAGATTCAAGTTTGGTCAATATTAAATCATAAGTGTGACTTCTATAGTGGTAACAAGATTTTGTTAAGATTTTACCAGGGCCATGATTCACCAACCCCTTCTTATACGTAGGAATAAAGAATAGACATAGAACCATGTACAACATGCTCAACGTTTGAATATATGCAGGCTACAAATGTTTCATATGTCATAAATAATTTGTTTAAATGAAGAATTGTGTTATTTGAGGTTTTAAATTACATACCATATTGAACTGTATTATATCATTAGAACAATAAAGTTTAAAGAATATTCTTTATTTTTAGACTTCAGTCTAATTGGTTGGTGAATGCAAGCCCATTTCACATTAATTTGCACCTCACACCATATTTGAACTAAGCCTATATTTTCAAAGATGATGTTTCTAAAAAAGTTTCATCAAGATTATGGCTTCTAGAGTGGCATCAAGTTTTTGTTCAGATGTGACCTGGTGACTTAAAGGGACTTGTTCACAGATTTTTGCATGCTATTTTATGTTTGCCATTAAATGCTGTAAATTGATTAATGTAAACATCAGAACTAAAGAGCTCCAGTTCAAAACAAAAATAAATTAAAGAAAGAAAAAAGTAATCCACACCTGGGCTCGAACACTTGACCCTTGGAGTAAAGTCAACAATCCTCGTAATGTCACAAAATATAACGATAACAACCCAACTTTCCAAATTATTCAATCGTTTCGCGTTTGTAACGCTTTATACATTTCAGGTTTTTCAATCGTCATAAGATGCACATAATGGATACTATAGAGCAAGGTATATGTTCAGTATAACTGTTTCCTTGCACACACAAAATAACTACATCGAAAATTTGCAAATCTGAAAAAAAAATCCTCTTGAGTGATAAAGAGGTTAAATTTACGATAACATGGATGCTATCATATTTGACCTGGTTACCTAGTATTTGACCCCAATTCACCCAAATTTACATTAGGTTGAACTGATTCGGTGTGTATTGTAACTTTTCAATTCACTGGTTAGTCTAACTACAGCGATAGAACTCGACGTATGATATTTTTCCCTCAAAATTAACTCAAACAATTAGTAATGAATTTTGATTTGATAAATATTTAATGTTAGTTGCTCTGGTTTTGCTTTTATGCATTTTACATTTTACGTCATCTAGTGACCAATTAGAAAAGCTGTCCAGTGTATATGGTTCGAAACCAAACTAACATAACAAGCCCTTGTGACCTTGGATTTTGACCTCGTAACTTCAAAATCAAAATTGGTAGATTGTAATCACGAGTAACGAACAAACACATTTGGATGATAATGCATGCATGTCAAAGCCCTCTCGTCATATTCCGCGGAAACAAATTCAATGTTGCAAGACCCATTGACATTGACCCCAAGGTAAAAACGGGTAAATATAGACTTTATTTATTCTCCTCGATAAACAAACTAGCCCATTACATGATTGCAGATCTTTTCTTGCTGAAACTAAATGGACCACGGACCGACCATCGGACCGACCGACAAACAGATGCAAATCAATATGCACCGCTTCTTCGAAGGGGGGCATGCAGATGTGATGTACATTGTATATGAAAACTAAGACTAGCGAACGCTTAGTGTTCATACTTTTATTAAACTTAAATATAAAATTCAATGTCAAGATTTGTTGTCACTACATTATGATACATAGACATGCATTACATGTTACAGCTGCCAACATATGTTATGGAATGTGCTATAATTAACAACATGTGTGCACCGAAGAGCAGTATACATTATTAGAAACATTATTATTGATTGGCAGCTAAATTACTCTGTCAACAGCTACACGAGGTATTCGGTTGTATATTTGTATTTTCATTTATTTCTTATATGTTTTTACATTTTTTTTCTTTATCAAATGTATATAAAAACAAAATTAAATCGAACAATATAATTCATTACACTTAAGGGTATGTGATAAAGCTTATAGTAATTAAAAAAAATGTTGTTTTTTATATTGGATTTGTATTTAAAAAGAGAAAATTGTTTACCAATATGCGAGTATTGCTGCATCCCTTGGTTGGAGTTCTTCATGTTATTGATTTTCCAATTTATTTCTTTTATTAAGTGAACACTACTTGCCTTCTAAATTGATCAATTTTCATATTTCATATTTGGATTAAGCTTTCATTACGACTTTATCACATTCAATTTTTATTTTGTTGTTACAATATTTCTGAAAATCCGTAAAAGGTGATTTTTTTTATTTATGATATTGTTTATTCAGATTTATTTCAATAAAGATATATTTGGTTACAAGAAAAGATTCAAATCGTCTGCATGTCCCTCAAACATGTTTACATTCTAAAACAGCTGGTAGAGGGTTTCGATATGAGATTAACGTAAAAATAACACGAAGTATTTTATAAATTTCATTTGAATAAATATGTATTTGTTGAAACTGTTGGTATCACACATTTGTATTCAAAGGTTCGCAATTACATGTTAGTTAAACGGTTATGTATTGTATATTGTATTAAACATTGTTGTTTCATGTGTATATATAGATTTATATAATTGCATTCGTTTTTGAAACTGGATATGTGTTTGGCTGTTTTGTATTAGATAAATCATTTACAGTTTCATTTAAACAATTAATAATTATATTGAAATAAAAATTTATATTTCTTTCCTCGTTAATATCTTAAATTTTCTATAACTTTGAAATGGATGTTATGCATGTTTTGAATTTCACGACGTCCTTCTTTCTTTTTTATCTATGCCGTACAGACATTGAAGATTTTCAATGGTATGAATCTTCTAAATTTTAAAGTAATAAAGTTGGTATATAATCATATTTTATTAATTGTTCATACCAGTCGCGATAAAATAACGATTTGCCAGTCGCTGTTCTTGATTTATTGTTCCAAATGATATATTTTTAAATGTTTTTCTGCAAGGCGACAAATATTCAATAACAACACGAAAACAATATTACTTTACGTTTAGTTCACGCCAAAGACATGTTTATGACCTTTTTAAAAACAAATTCCATAAAACATTACACTCAGAACAGTTGTCTACATCTAAATACATTAAATTAATCCATTAACCTTTGATTACAGAAGTTGCACATATATTTATTATAATTATAAGTTTAAACACGGTACGTGCATATTCATAATATAATTATTCTAGAGAGTTTCAAAATAAGTATGGAAATGTAATTGATTTATTTATTTACGTCTTTTCCATGTACACAACACATTTCATAATAAAAAAACATATGTAAATAGTACATATGCACATTACAACTCAGGCATGTGTTATAAGATACCAAAAACAAGAGATAAAACATATAAAACAAAGTAAACATCATCATGCATATCCTTATGGTCACAGTGTAAACATGAAACGGAAATAAAAGGTTTATACAATTTACAAATGATGATGTGTTAAATATTGGTTTGTGGAAAAACAAACAAAGTTCTGAATTTTCGTATTTAAAAAAAAGCCAATTTATACAGAGCAAGTAACATATTTATTATTAACCCATGTCACACGCTGTTGTAAATAATTAATCAAAAACGAACGTATACATGTGTACCGCAACTGTATTCTCATATTCGTGGCCAACGGATATTCTCTTTTTTTTCTAATTCAATATATGATGATATACAGGATTCTGAAAGAAAGGCGCCTGTAAATTGTCCGCTCTAGCAACCATTGCACAGGCTTTTAAATAACTACATAATCCACAAATCACGGAAATTAATCCACTTGTGAGCAACACAATGTATGTCGACCTACATTCAAGCAGAACTGATATCGCATTTCCGCTTGCTGACGCAAGCTCCGCCTATAATTTCAAACGGCAAAATCAGCCAATCAAAGAATACAGCTTCCATCAACTGTCAAATATTATCATGCACTGATGAATGGAAGATTAAACACTTGTCATGCTTGCACGGATAATTTGGAGATCAGAGATCAGAGACAAAGAAGCAATAGTCTCTTGTAATTTAACTTGCACAGGCACTTTGCGTGTCGTTTTTGACACAGTTAATGGCCACGTGTGACCCTACTGTTTTAAAGCTATTCGTTCATACTTAATTTAATATTCGTTTATATTTTATAATATTTGCATAAATACATGTACGTGTATTCCACCAGAATATCGGTTTTAAATTGTCATATAAATAGCCTGGTTACTGCTTAACCAATTCGACCCAGCCAGTTTCATTTCCGGTTTTTTAGATTTGTCGTTTTGGAAGATGAAATATTTCAAATAGCGCTGTCGCTAGTATTTCGTTATTGAAATTTTTGTAAAAAATTACCGCGTTTTAGAATGGGCAAGAAGTTCTGAAAACCGAAAGTAATTTGCTGCTTGACGATCACGGGTAGTCAGGTATAGACATTTTAGTATTTCCATTTAAAAGCTGGTTAATTATCTTGCGAACTATTTGCTGGTTAATTATATTGCGAACTATTTTTGCATGATCAGTATTTAAAAGCATGGGCGAAAAACTGTTTAACCAAAATTGGCCATTATAGTCACCAACTGATCTTTTATCCTTGAAATTCGCCAATGCTGGAAAAGCTGAGTCTCCTTTTTGGTTAACTTGTAATGATGGGCAATTTATATCTATGCCATGTACTTGCATACATGTATTTTTTAAAGCGAAAACGAAAATCACACACTTTGGGCATATTTGGAACACAACTAAGATAATTTTGTTTTAACATCGTGCGGTATACAGTAGGTCCCATGAATCATGATATGGTGTCACTTGGGTGACCGCCCCAAGGTCTCTTTGTTTACACCCACGACATGGTTGAGTATCTATATCGTTACAGAAAAAGCACCTGGTCAAGGGTATGTGACCCCAAGCTGGTGTCTGTCATTACTAATATAAAGAAATGCTCATGTAGAAACTAGATACACATGTTTCGCATGTTCATGACTTGAGGCAATATACATATACTCCACAAATCTAGTCACACACGCGTTTACGATCAAACTTTATGTTACAAAACGAGAATTTGCACACCCAATTCGCTAAAGTATTCATAAGTAATTAGAAACAACATACTTGTTTTTATTTTATTTGCACAACACTATGCATATGTAAGTATATGCCTTTTATCTCATCTAATCTGATGTCGTGTCATTCGAACCACGTGATCGTCCGATATTCTACCTTCTTGGACACGCGTCCAATACATTCCGTACTGGGCGGACCGTGTTTACACGATCATTTCCGAGTCAACTTCGAACGCATCCTTCGCCAAGAATCTATATAATGCTTAACTAGATATATTGCAGATCTGCGAAACGTGGTTTAATAATATCAACATTTAAATATGCTTTAAATTATTTCTTAATATTTTTTTAGGGCTTATTTTACAGCTAACAGCACACACAACCATTAAATGATGCGAACGGTCGCGCACTTTCGCGATCTTGACATTGTTATATTGAATGCTAACACTCCAAATAACTCAAAGAATGTTATAGGTATATAATAAAAAGATATTTAACAACGTTGTGTACATAACGATGTATTTGTGCTCGAACACAGCTGGCATACTCACTTTGGCCTCGCCTAACGGCTCCTCCAATATGAAATGTCAGCTGTGTACTCGGCCAAATATATCACCGTATTGTACTCAACGCTGTTAATTAACTTAATAATATCATCTGACGGTGGTATTCGTGGTCACAATAACAGCTGATGTGATTCTTTTTGAACGACTGATCGCAAAGATGAATGTCTTATAATTATTAATTTCTGTTGTGTTTTTAACCAACCTTTCTCCGCCTTTGAAGAATATAACAGTCGCCCTAGTGTCTGTTCTTCTGTGTGACATTTCCTATCTCGGCCATAACTTTGCGATGTATCGATGGATTCGTTTTATACAACTCGATAGTCATATCCCCCAGCAAAAGACGACGTGTCAGGTATAACATCCGCCTCCCTACCTCAAAAGTCAAGGTCAAAATTATAGATTAAAGGTCAAATCTATCAATACAACAGATTGAAAATGACTTTCTCAGTCATAACTTTGCCATGTACGAATTGATTTCGATATAACTTGGCACAAATACAAACCATACTAAGTAACAATCGTCTCCCTATCTCAAAGGTCATGGTATCACTTAGATGTAAAAAGGTCAAATCTGGCCAGAAGACGACTTGAAAATTCCTGTCTATTCCATAATTTTTCCATATACTGATGGATTTTAAAATAATTTGGTACAAATGCAATTCATTAAAAGACAAAGTTTCGTGTGTAACACTTGTGTCCTATCTCAAAGCTCATGGTCACTCTTAATGGTCAAACTCAAATTTGCATATGAAACAGCTTTCCCGGTCTGTAACATCGTCATTATTAATCAAAATTAAAGATAACATACTGGTACCACAAATGACTAACGTGAGGAGACTGAGTGTTGCTCGTATCATCCGTCTCTGTACCTCAAAGGACAATGTCACACTCAAAGGTCAAATGACAAATTTGGCCATATATAGCTTGTGTTTCACATAAGCGGAATGTGGGGGCATACGTGCCCTATGGCCCCTGCGTGCATATATTGTAGAATATTTTATCGAAACTATTGCTTCTTTCAATTACGTCATTTAAATTTAAGATGTACAAAAACAATTGCTTAAACAAGTTTTTTTCGTTAAAACGTTTTACATGTATATACTGTGCATCATATGTATAAATAAACATAAAGCAACAGAGGTAGAAAGGCAATTATTTAATTTCTCAAAATGTGTGTTTTAATGAAATGTACACTTTGTGCAAAAAAACTAAAACCATTTGCACAATGAATGAATATTTGTGTAGCTCGACTGATTTCTCAATGATACAGCACATCAACTTCGGGATGGAATCTTTTTTTGCTTTTCGACGATATGTTACAAATCTATGATAAAAGCGCGGAAACGTACATTAGCCCCTGTTATATGCATCAATATAATGCAAAATAAATGTGTCTTGTGAGTAATATATGTGTAATAAATAAATGCTCGATTGAGGTGACGATAAAAGTATGAAAATATAATGTTATTTGGCTAATATCGAATTTAATTCACTAGCACACACGTATTGTTAAACCGTCAAAATATATTGCTCGTTACTTCATTAATTGTTTCCTCGTTACAGACTAGTGCTAACTAAAGAGCATTTCTTAATTTCAGAAATGCAGACTTCAGTGCTTGTTTTACTTCTTTAAGGTTATTATCAAATAAAGTAAATGAATATTCCAATCGACTGCCATATAAATATTCCGAAGAGAATAAAGGCTCGATTTAATAACACTTTATAAAAATTCGCCACCAACTTTAATAATTTAAATAGACAAACGAAAATAAGTGTTAATACAGGCGCAAATATTAATATGAAAAATATGTTAGCATTTTACTCAGTCATGTTAAACTCTGTATAATATTTTGATTTACCAAATAATTAAATAAGTATCTTTTTATATTTGCACATTGTAAATTGTTCAACGAGATAATTTAAAATTATATATATATATATATTGTTGTTTTGTTTTAGATAACTCATTTACAGTTTCATTAAGTTAATTAATATTGAAATAAAAAATATATATTTCATCACAAATACACGAAGAGCTAAACAAATAATCAGACAAAAGTATAACAGTTAAGGTATAACTAATTAGTAATTATCATCATTATAACTGGTATTATTGGCATTTTTTCATAACATAAATGATAGTTGCGTAATTCAATACCATGTTTTTATTGAGTTTCGTTGGCATAAAATATGCTATTTTCGGGTTCTCTGATTTACCTTAACATTGTCCTAAGTCTAGAGCTTTTTTGTTAGTTTCTTAGATGTTTCATCACTAATTAAAATGTCTTTGTTGAGAGATCAAATACTTGTATTGTTTAGATAGCGTCCACTTCAAGAAGCTGTTTACTCCAATAGCCCAACTGAATATTTTTTTTACATTCTTTCAGTTTTACTAGCATTATGTTGACCATTTACTTAACTTGAACATTTATTAAATAAAACATATTTACCCATTATGATCAAACTTTTAAAGTAGATTAATTAAAACAAACATTTTTACACTATGCGCAGCCTTTTTTACGATGTATCCAACAATCATTTTAACAATAGCTCCATGAGGAACTCCAACTATGGAATAGGAAATGAATAATCGAAACTGTTTCTACACCACCGTTCTCAATGATTCGAATCGCCTCTCGTGAACCTTCGTTGGCCCCCAGTGACAATGTTAAGGTTTTTATTCGACCCGACCTTTGCCCTTCATCACTATCACGGTTCCAAGTCCAATTACAATTGGTAATTAATGATATGTTTAGTCAGCTATATGTTTCGTGATTTAAAACTGAGTTTACGACAAGGTGATATTTAATACAGACATTTGTTTACGTTGTTTTACCATGTGTGAGTCAATTGAAAATCCATTTACCTTTAGGTATTATTCCTTGTTACTATTCTATTATACGGTGACATTAAACACACTACATATACACCATTACACATGGCCCACTCTTATATACATTATTACTAAACCCTAGTCCAAATTATTTAACTCAATCGGTGGATTTTTAGCTATTTTTATGGGACAGAATGTACATTATACTAACCATATATATGAATATATACGGGTAAATAAACTCACATTATTTAATTATCATTATGACTTAAGGTATTGTGACGACACGATTTCTATAAAGCGACAGTCTTACGATTTTGTGAAGTCCAACAAAACATGCGATAATTTCGACAAAAATGAAGACATACACTCCACAAAAGTTATAACGCAACACATCGAAATCGTATTTCTTCATTTATCAGAGCTTCAGCTTGTAATGCATTATACAATTATTTGAGTTTAATGTACGCATGCCAAAAAAATTGAGAAAACAAAAATAACAACACAATATGACATCGTTTTCTCTAGGACAAATAATTGTATTACACCTTTTTTCGTAATTGTACGTTATTACTTGTGTCTAGTATGCACTTATACCGAGCTACCAACAAGTTATATCATACAATAATTCCGAGCTACCGGTAAATTATATAAAACACTATCAAAACAATGCTTTCAATACTTTCTATACATTTTTTTATTTAATTAATTAATATGCAATAACACACATACATTTAACAACACACAAAACATGTACATTTGTATTAAGCATGTATAAATACACAATAGAGCAGTTCATAAAAAACGACAATGAAAAGATGAATAAATCTCACATTTACAAGAAACTCGTTGGCTGTCATAATAAATGGAAACATTTTAGGACAAGGGTTTAATTATATCGGTCATTTTTAACAACTTTTCACAGTAAGCAAACATGTCATGTGTATAAATGCATACATAAATTTAGCTAGTTTCCCCAGTAATATATTAAAACATGGCATATTCATTTATCGAATAATGTAATGTTGACGATTCTCAATTACCGGGATAAATACTAGAATTGTATATACATACATAAAAATTTGTTGAACGAAAACTTGAAATAAATGTCAGTTAGTGAAAATATTGTGTTTCGTCAATACGAACACCTAAGACAGGCAGATCGATCACAACTCTGGAATAAACGTGTTCGTCTAACTTTAGCGGTGATAATCATGTTACTTGGTTTATGGATCACGCGAAGTTGTTATCTATAGCGAATAATCAATACTTGATTAATAGTGTATGCCAAATTCAAAGGAACGCAATTTTTTCATGTAATCGGTATGGCGCGGGTCGTACATGTATGTGCATACAATACAATGAAGAACCACATATACACGCATCAGACTTCATGATCAGGAGCTAAATTTCATACCTAACATGCAATTTATTACATTTTTAGCAGGAAAAAGTTATGAACTCTTCAAGCATTGAGCAAGTCATTAATAAAAGCGTGCTGAAATCCATGTTAAGATTATGACACGACTTTAAAATCTGTTATAATCTAAGGCGTTTGATAATTTATGCTCACTTAAAAAGTAATTTCCATACATGTTGTGTTATTCGTGTTTCTGTTGTATTTTAAAAATTTGTTTCAAGAAGTTATTATTTTTATTATTATTATTATGAAAAAGATGACAATGAGTTTTGAGTGAAACTTAGTAGTTACAAGGTAGAAATGAATGTAAGAAAATTTGAAAATCTTATTTTATAAATAAGAGAATATTAAACAGTTATTTAATTATCTTATGATACTATTTCGGACAGAAATGGATTTACTTTAAAGACTGCTCTTGGTGGTTAAAGAAAATTAATCAAGTTACTCCGTGATCCTTTGATAGTAATACTGTAATTATTGTTTACCAGAAAACTGTTTTTTTTCTACACTTTATAGTCATACGTCAGTGTCCTATCATTGTGTAAGTGTGCTGATTAATTATATTAAACATGATATTTTAAAATAAATACTTTCACCTTGAATCTATATAATTGTACGTACCATTTGAGGATGAAATTACTTTTAATTAACAAACCATTACTTGTAAAACAAGCAATTGAATTAGCTCTGATCATTGCGACGCAGATACTTTTTGTAAATGAAGACATAAATATGTACCGTAATTATATTCCAAAATAAAAATGTTCGTGAAAAAAAACCCATAAATATCAATTTTAAGCATGACTCATATATTACAATACTATTGTGTGGTTTTATGACTGCACGTGTGCATTTTTATATTAAACTGTTTTCTAATGATTCGGTGAACATAATAAAACGTTGCTGACTAAAATATGTTTTAATCCAGAAACACGATAAGATATAATACAATTGGTCAATTAGCCACCTTTTATAATTCACTAATTATTCATCATACACTTATATAAGAAATAATGTTAAACAGTGGTGATTTACAATCTTCTCCAGGTTCGTAAGTACATTTTATAAACATGTCATAATTCTTACGGTTTATTCACTGCGAACAAATAACATTCACAGTACGAATTCGTAAGTGAAAACATATTTAATTATCATACGTACATAAATAAATTACATGTACACGCAGAAACACCGAATATAGTTTGAACCAGTTTGTAAATGTTGCTAGTGGAGGACACGAGTATAAACCGTATAATGTTAGCTCTTTAGTTTATCTCATGTAATATCCCGCTAGCCAACATCCTAAGTACTGAAGGATTCGCAATACACGTTTTCAACTAGATAACATTTGTACATGCTATAAGAACACAAATGTTCATACGACAACATAGGAAAACATGTTGATCCAATGCATTTACTAATATAGTTATGACATAATTCCAATATACATTGTGATGCCTGCGTACTTAGTATCTGGTTACATTATATTATATCATTGTCAGTGAAATGCACATGGATACATTCACAATAGACGCATTCGATCGGAATTATTACCGGTGTCTTTTTCACAATTTTAGGAATGAGGCTGGCGCTCTTTGGATTGGGAAAAGTCGCGTTCATTTGACTAAAATTGGGAAATTGGCCTGGTTATTTTTTGCTTAGATATGGAGGATTTATATAGATAAACCAGGAGTTAAATGACGCCATGCTCCACATGTTTAGGGGTAAAATTAAATGTTCAGGGGTCAAAATACTTCGGCCAAAATTTTATTTTGTTTCTGAATATTTGTAAATACTCCGCAAATGTTGTTTTGCATGAACTTGAGTGAAAACATATGCAAACAACATAACATTGAGATACAAAATATTTTTCGGATTTAACTTCTTGGTAATATTTGCATCATTTTAATGATGCAAGGTAGATTATCATGAGTCAAAAGTGAGAAAATTTTCAAATGCTTGCATCAAGAAGCAGGATTCTGCTTCAATTGAAATCCCTGTGTAACAGTCTTGAAAACTGAGAATAGAAGTGTTTTCAATATTATATTTACTAAGGTTCAACTAATACAGCTTGATAAATAGATGAACTAAAAGTTGATATTTGTTTTTTTATTTATTTAATATAATATTTATTTATTTATTTTTATTTTNGGGGTCTTCAATTGGAAATTTTAGGCGAATTCGACAAAATAAAACTCAATGAAATTTACCTAAACCATTGAAATTAAAAACTCTGCTTCGGCATTTTTTTTCTTCAAAATAGGGGGTTGGTTTGAATAGTATAGATTTATTTCAAACTATTCTAATATTTTGCGAACGTTTATTAGATGAATAGAACCAGCTGAAGATAAACATATGTACACAGTGTGACTCCATTAAACCAAAATTAAATTTCAGCAAATGTAAATACATTGAGTACGGTGTTATTTAATTATTTATTATGTGTTATAATAAAAAATTAATACAATTAATACTAACAATAATAACAATTATTTTTATTACATACATGTATTTTTAAATAACAGTTTTAGCCATTAAATTCATGTCGCCGTGCAAAATAACGTTTAAACAATATTAGCATTCGATGGACCTTTAAATGTATTTTAAAATCTCCCACCTCAAACTAAAACTGAACATATCCCCAGCCATAGCTAGCATTTATATCAAAACCATATGGCGAATACGTTTTCCATATTATTAAGATTAGAAGTAACGCATTTTGCCATTTCTTGGGAACTGATTCAATGACACAAAATGCCTTTTGTTTATATGCTATAGATGCAAAAATGTGTGTCATAAAAATAAAATTATCATTTTACACAAACTATGCATTTTATTTCGTGGTAAATGGAGTAAATGGCTTTGGAGTAACAATGTATTGCACTATATGCGACAGATTTACGCTTTCACATTTGCTATGAATCCAAAATTATTATGTGAATATTGCTCACACGAACCAGACAGAAAAATTATTTACCATGTCACAATCTTTAGGTTTAGCCATGTATAATGAAGATTAACTTGTTGGTTTAAATATTAATTGTAAAAAATATGTTTTGTGTGCACAAATATACAAACATAATAAATAAATAATATTAAATTAGAACAATAACACAGCATATTTCGAAGACTAAAAGAAAAAAAAATCGAAATGGGATTTTGTTAAATAGATATTTTGGATGTATATCTTAAAACTTAACATCTGAAAACTGTCTCTTGACTTCTTGAATTAAACAAAAAAATCAAATCAAGTAAGACATTTTTGTTAATCAAATCCAGTTACAATTCTGTCTTTTTCTTCCACTTCATGCGTTCTATTGAATCTTTCGGAGGAGTAAAAATATGGAGTTGACAAATGAAGTGTTCTTGCATGAAATATCCATACGTCAACAGAGGGGATGTTCGCGCAAAACATGAGTATTTGGCGATACCTCAGTTTTGGGAAGAAGTATTGGTTCTATATGATTTCTAAAGTATTAATGCCTATTTCTCATACATTGACTATAATATGGTATTCGAACGCTACTTTGCCATAAACATATTCACTGTGTATTATTGTTTTAAAGCAGAACAGAACAAATATTTTATTTCACTTACTAAGCATATTACAGCTCATCGTGATAAATCAGAATACTACATGCATGTGTATAAAGCGTAATGACGAATATACAGATTTTATGTATGGCATGTTTTCCTTTCCCTGAGAATTAACAAACTGGATTTTCCTTCCAGCCTGTTTGCTACAGTTTGAGTCATCCACGGAATTAATTATATTTAATTAACATACTAATACGATCACGGTGCGTCAGTGAACGCTTCTACAACTCGCTAATCTCCTTTTTTAATAAAAAAATATATTATATAATCTTTACATGGTCTTAGGAAATATTTCAAAATTAAATGGCTACTGCCTTTCCTTACGCCAATCTTAATAATGATTTTACAACAATGACCCAGAGTATCAGTATTAAATAGCATAATATTTTAAACACACTAATAATGTTAAGTACATCTTAACTTACATATTTATAGCAATGCGGCACCTTTATATCGGGATGATATTGACTTGGTTGAAAACATGCAACAATCAGAAACATAATGTAAGATAGCAATTAACTGCAAATACTAAATATACATTTACACATTTAGGAAAAATCAATAGATTTCAAAACCCAGGAGTCAAATGATGTTTAAAATTTGCAGGAGTCAAATGATTTTTTCAGGGGTCAAAATACTTAAGTCCAGAGTTATTTTCGTTCTGCATATTTTTTAAATGCTCTGAAAATGCTTCATAGTATACATTTGAAAAAATACTGTGCAAAAACACATTTGTATGATATAAAATATATTGTTGCTTTAGCTTTCCGGTAACATTTGCATCAAAATGATGCAAAGCAGATGATTTGCAGGAGTCAAAAGTGAGAAAATTGCAAAATGCTTGCATCAAAAAGCAGGATTCTGCTTCAGTTTAAATCCCTGATAAATATTATTATTTAATAACATTTCCAGTAAACAATTACTACTTACATGTATGACATCTTCCGTGGACTCTTGTTTTTTTTAATTCGAAACATTCATATACTTTCTTTTCGTTGTACAAACCTAGGTTTAAGTATGAAAAATGAATCGCCTAAACAGGCGTTGACGGACGGTCCCCAGTTAAAGACATTAATGGTAGCAGCCAAATTGTTGCAATATTCGCACTATATATATAAAGATCTCGTAAACTATTTCGTCCATGTAAACCATTTTTTAAAACATAAAGTTAAAGAAACATGTTTAATGATGTAAATATACCTCGGTATACGATTTTTGATTGTCACACGCTAAATTTTGCCAGACGTAGTTTAACCAGAATGTGCCCGACCAGTGTGATTCAGAACTTATTACTCTGTTCCTTTATGTATTGTTTCGAGCACTGAAAAACGTATAATAGACCGTTTGTATATAATGGCTAATATTTATGTTAAACAAGTTGCAGTTTCCAAGGTAGGTCGAGAAAAATGTATTAATAGCCAGGAAGGCCAAATGCTTCGGTATAGATTATTTTTCTACACGGTGAATTTAATAAATGTAACAATCCAAAATAAATACAAAAGAACAACAACGAACAACAACAGAAAAACAGACCTCGGTAGACTACTTACTTTCGAACTTAAATCCATATTTTTCATCCGTTTGAGTCATAAAAGCTGTATAAAAGCTTATTTCAATGTTTACTGTGCATTTTTAATTTTCCATTTCGAAATGGTTCTACTGCGTTTTCTACCCAATTGGGATAAGTACCGGTACCGCGCCAATTGGGAAATATAGGCCGAAAGACCCTGACATTGGGGAAATTCACGTCGTGAAATCTTCAGATTTGGAATTATGGGTCTTTTTTATTGCTTGGTACTTAATTGCACAAACCCATCTACATATTCTGTTACATGCCGTTTTGCTGAGATGTTCAGTTTCAGTGCTCATTTTATTTGTTCACTTGCCATACGCTTTTGGAACGAAATGGATGCAACTTTCCTTCCTTATGGGATTTTTTGGACGATAATTGGAAATTGTGTCATTTTTCCTCTATTGGGAAAGTGCCTTATGCGGGTACTTTATAAAGGAGGAAAAATCGCTGAAAATGTTGAACAAATAATGTTACAATCCGAATACACAACAAATGCTTTATATGTAGTGACTGACTTACGAAGGATATGGGAACGCTTTTATAACGTCACTGGATTATTTCACGAATCGTTTAAATTAACGAATTCAGAAAATAAAACGCAATAATGGCATGTTAATAATGTTTCCACTTATAAATACAATTAATCAATTTTCAATATTTTCATTAATTTGTTAAAAAACATAAAAACTGAAAACTTTTTTTTTATGCCAACTGGACAACTAGAATACTAATGACCTTCGTGACAGTTTCTTAAATAAATGTTCAACATACAACAGAAGCTGCATACACAGAAGCTGCATATACAGAAACAGTTTGTTAATGCCGCGAAAAAAGGGTAACACGAATTCCTCTCCTACTTATGTTTACGGAGTTTTGTTATTTTCCTATATAAAATTGAACTGTTAAATATTTATAAATATTAAAACAAAATATACGAAAAATTATATTGAGGTGACGTTATAAAATATAAATAGTTAATACATTTATAACATAATAAATAAACGAATATATATATATAAATAAATAAAATTAAATAAACATTTGTTATAAATAAAACACTCAGAAGTTTATTTAGAAAATTGTTTGCATTTCAATATATTAAGTATTTATATTTTTTAGTCCGGTTTAAATCGAAATTCGATTTTATAATAATGAATTGTGATGACTGTGTCTATTCTAGGAAGGGGGTGGGGGGGATTCACCCCCTTTTATTGAAAAAAAAATGAAAATTGAAGATCCCCCCATATTTTGCATGGGAGTGGGGATTTGTTTACATAGACAAAGAAGGGAAAATGTCATACATTTATGAAATATTAGAATAATCAGTAAAATTCATCCATCTTTTTAGAATCCTAGAATCGACACTGGATCATCATGATACTGCACGGTGCATCAAAATGGCGTACTTCAAATAAGAAACTGACAATGCGTAATATATTATAAAGATAAATACAACTTAACATATAATTGACCTTACCATTTAAAAAAAAAATCTCTTGAAACTTTTGTATTTTGCCGTAAATCTTCTGTTAACGGCTTAAGCCAACTTTTGTATAATATAAATTTAAAAATGCAGTTTAACATTCACGTATTCCCAATTGGAAAACTGTAATTTATACTCATATTAATAATGTTTCTTTTTTCGAATTCATGGTTTATCGCGCTATTTTTCCCCAATCCAAAGGCACAAGCTGTAAAATATAGATCAAAACAAATTCACTGATTCCATAAGGTATGTTCGTTATTCAAAATTGTTTGATGTAAATATCATGTAATACTGCATGTTAATCAATACAATCGTAAATCGTTAAATTTTAAAGTCAAAATAACTGGTTTTCAATGAAATCGACCACGCTGCGCTTTAAGAATAAACTACTGAAACATGATGTGCATATGCAATGAATTCATTTCGGTCAACAATGTATTTTGATTGCATTTATGTTAATGTTGTCTTACGCTGTGGGAAATTCAATCGAAATGCGTCAACATTTCCTTTGAAATTTGTCGTAGCTTGTTGTTGTTTTTTTTTTATTCGAACACGATTTAATTGAAGATACATACTAATTTGCTTATTCATACACATTATAGTATTAAATAAATATGACCATTTGACTGAATGCTGATCTTGCATTCTTATTTGTTAAGAACTTCACTGTCTTTACTGATCAAATGGTTATTTGTTTCAAAGTACAAATCTGTGACATTTATCGGCTTTTTTTCAATTCAATTCACTCGACGTTTTGGTTAGAATTTTATTTATTCTTCAAATTCGAACTATAAAAAATGCATTTTAAATTCAGTTATTTCTGAAAGTTGCCCTAACATTTGAACCAGCTTAATTTTAATAAATTAGTCAGGTAAAATAAAACAATTTTATTCAACGTCAACTACAAAAATGGGACTTCACGTTAATTTAAATTGCTGAATCCTCTAGGGAATCGACTGTTTGGTACGAGTTTTAAATCCGTTTGTAAAAGGACTGAATTTCATTTATTCTTCAAATTCAAACCTTAAAAACATGCATTTTATATTCAGTTCTTTCTGAAAGTTTTCCAAACATTTGTACCACCTTAATAAAATAAATTAGTCAGGTAAAATAAAACAATTTTATTCAACATCAACTACAAAAATAGTCCAGGTAATTTAAATTGCTGAATCCTCCAAGGAATCGACTGTTTGGTAACGCAATTAATGCACGCATGCCTTGGACGAGTCTTAAATCCGTTTGCAAAAGGACTGAATTTTATTTATTCTTCAAATTCGAACCTTAAAAACATGCATTTTATATTCAGTTCTTTCTGAAAGTTTTCCGAACCTTTGTTCCAGCTTAATTAAATAAATTAGTCAGGTAAAATAAAACAATTTTATTCAACGCCAACTACAAAAATAGTCCCGGTAATTTAAATTGCTGAATCCTCCAGGGAATCGACTGTTTGGTAACGCAATTAATGCACGCATGCTTTGGACGAGTCTGAAATCCGTTAGCAAAAGGAAGGCAATAAATCCAGAGACTTGAAACCCTGCCATATTTTACCGCACACCGCACACACATATTGATTGACAGAAGATAACAGCACACAACGTGTACTGTTGAGACGACCCCTGTACTCTGCGCTATAATGCAAAATCGATTAAATGATATCGGCCACGCTTCGCTTTACTGAAACGAGATTCGCTGTATTCATTTAGGTCACCAAGAGTGTGTATTGAGGTCAAACTCACGTTAATGCAGTCTTAGCTAAACGAAGCAACATTTACCTGTAGTTACTGCGTGTGTTTAACGTTTAATAAACACACAACTGTAATTGAAGATGATATGAAAGCGCAATATCAGCGCATTTAATTAAAATGTCCATTATTTGTGTTTGTTCCATATAGATTTTTCAGGGTCAGCAAAATACTGATTTAACATATAAAACTTATAATAAGTATACAGATTTCAAGCTACATTAACTGCATTATAGTACGAGACATATTAATTGCGAAACAATATTAATTGCGAAACAAGTAATAACGAGGCAGCAACCACAAATTGTCATATAAAACTTAAAGCGCCAACACTGTTTTTAGCACCAACAAAAAACATCACGGAACATACAATTTCCAAACGTTACACCTTTCAAGCTTCGTATGTAGGCATATAAAACCAATGTAAGTTGACCTAGTTTTGATTCTACACACATTAGGCATACACAAGTATCTAGGTGATCACCGCGTATTCCATTTATTTGAGGTGCACTATAATCCAAAACTTAAATTTTCAGACGCATGAAGACGTATCCGTTATAAATCACAATAATAAGCACTGAAACACAACTGTGACTGCTCCAATTCAATAAATGGTCTATCGCTCCGGTACATTGTACGAAATACATCATCGTCCGCTCCGTTGCACTACCAACAACACTCCCTGCGTAGCTGGCTTTTCAGATTTTTTGTTTAGTTTGGGGATCTAGAAACTAGTCGAGATAAACATGTCCTTAGGGATTTAAATAGCCAGCCAATGAGATCGTCGTATTCACTCGTTCAGATAGACAACATTGTAATAACAATATTTCATGTGTATTGCGGAGTGACTAGGACGAAATACACAGCGATATGAGAATGTGTGTGTTGTTGAGTTGCTCATATCGGTTTGGAATAACATAGCGTGTGCATGTTGCAAAATAAAGCGTGATTTAGCAGCCTTATTGCGTGAAATAACAGACTGAGATTGTGTAATTTTTGCGACCACGTTGTTTAAGACCATTTGTATTTTCTTGTGTTAAATCATGGATATTTGTAATGAATATACGTATAATATTATTACATTAACCCGGTAAGTTTAAATAAAATGTGAAAATAAATATAAATAAAGTGTTAACTTATGTGATTTACGTTTCAGTAATGGGAAAATACGGACGGATTTTTAGTGTAATATATATTGGTTTAATTAATTCGGATAACATTACTGGACATAGGTATGTCAAATATATGTTTGTCATTTTAATATATAGATGTACTTTTTTTCGAAACATTACACAGACAAATATCACATTGACGTTTCTAAACATATGACATATTACCGGAGAAACGATATTATTATTGTTCTTTAATAATTAAATTTTATTATTTGTCGGTATGCGGTTTTGACCGACGTTTAAATATTTAATTTATTTTTTATTATATTTTATTTTAACAATATTAAATGTGACCAACGCCTTGCAGAATTGTCTTTTTTTATGATTGTCAAAATAATATTAGATCTAATATAATTTTTAAATTTTAATTTTACTTATTTTAAACGTGAAATGTTATTGCATCAGTACACTATAATATAATATAATGTTATATAATATTATATAATATAATATAATTAAACGTGTATTAAGTGTTTACATGTAAGCAATTCCTTTTTTGTTATTAACGTATAACAATACACAATAAATAAAATTCTTTTAATGGAACTTACTAGCCACTAAATATTTTTGTTACGTAAAAAAGTTGATCTATATAAAAGACGTTGAACCTCGATAAAGATCATAACAGTTAATATCAATACCGTGTATTATTCTTTTTTAATTATTTTCAAAGTATAAATTACCCTATTCTTGATATTCTAAATACCATTAAATCAAGTACCGGTAATACAATTATAATGATAATATAATTATCAAATAATTGACACGAACAGTTTTGCTTTTTTTTTCAGACGGGTATAGCTATAGATATGTGTGCCGTTCAGTATGTTAACTTCAATAGCCGAAATATACAAATAGGATTAAATATGTTTCACAACAGTTAATAAATAACACAAACTTTAAGTTGTGCAATTGAACGTTCATTTATGCTTACAGTAGCAGTTATTCGTGATATATGTACAACACAAATACACCTAATATATATGCGTATTTTTTAAGGAAATAGCTACAGCCGGTCCTCCGAGAATTTCTAAGTAACATAAAATATCACGTTTACAACACTGAACTAACTCATGCTGCAAAATATTGGTTTGGAGTAAAACTACATCAATTAATTGAATAGAGTTGTAACATGATTATTTAATGTAATTTTTATACAAGTATAAATGTGTGTCGGGTTGTTATTCTCACATTGTATTATATTTACAGTATTTTAATGAATTAGTAAATACATATATTAAGAATAGGATTTAATAATGAAAATGATAAAAAAAATACTATTTTATGTTAAATAGTTAATTCGAACAAATGCTGAAACTTTTCCGTTCGAAGAACAAACTTTAAAAGTATTATGTTGTGAGTATATCAAAGCTTTTTTTACACAAAATACTGCAAACATTTATGTAGCATATTATTAAACATCATAACACCGGTCCCACGGGCGCATACCTTTAATATATGTCGCATAAAAATATAAATTGACAACTATGATTTTCTTTTTATAAATAATTCATGCTTTTCATTTAAAGTGCGTCAAAGACATTTGTTAATATACAAAATGTCAAACAAAATGAACAAAATATGATAAAATTTAAATCTCACCACCTTAAACTAAAAACATTGGTTTGGACCGCGTTTTCGTTATTAATTTTATGACGAAATAATAATTATACCGATTCTTAAAAATTATAGTCTGTGAAAAAGCACTCATGGTGTAAACAAAAAATCCGAGCTTTTCTTTATTCATATCAGTGTTGACCGATCCTCTTATATGACAGGATATATCCATCAACCTAATAGCTATACTAAAATATTGATGTTACTTGGCTAGAGGTACGGTGAAACGCGCATTATACACTCATGTACAAATAAAATTGACGTTAAATTAATCTGTTGTTCAAATAGGAATTTAATCCTTACCCTACACATCGAAATATTTAAATACATGAAAAAATACTGTTCACACCGGGTTCGAGATTTATAAAAGGCATGTAAAATATATTGTGTTGATTTAATTAAGGCGGTAAAGTTTTTATCTTAAAAGTGATTCCATAGATTTGCTTTGTTAACTGACCACGTGTTTATGCAACCTCTTGAACCCTTGCGATACACTTTTGACCTCGCTAGAAATGACAAGACAATGGGAAGCATTGGTTCTTGGCTGTTAAATGCGGCAACACGAACTGTTTCCGACAACAACTGAAGGGATGGTGCTCACTACGTGCCCATTATAATTATCGGCATCTGCATACCAACAATAATAGACAGTATATAATAAGTTATCGATGATAGATAATGTAAGCAGAATCATAAACTGATGATCAATAAATCTCGGGGCTAGAATCTTTCCAATACTCGATAGTCGCGTCCATAATATCGAGTAGATCTACGTTATAAAAACCCAGAACAATATCTCACAGGTCAATGCCACCGATATTCTGTTATTACAATTGTTTTTGAAAAGTTGTATCAAGTTAATTAAAAAAGCAGTACTGGAAAATGCATTTTGACTATAGTGTTTAAAGGCAAACGTAGACAGAGGAAACAACCCTGTACAAAAATATTATATTTTGACACCATAAGTACTAATGTAACCACCATTAGTACTAATATTACCGCAAACCAAGAGTTCATACGAGTCACAAAATACGCCCGTTTACAATGATCAAGTTTGATGATTATAAGACTCAAACTGTTTAAGTTAATGACCGGACATAATTAATTAAAATTATTTTAAAAAAAATAACATATTTTAAGAACCGTATTTCAGAAGTGCTTCGAGCCATCTAGCTGATTATAGTACTTGATCGAGGTATTATGCCAACAAACAGCATCACCAAGTTTCATGATGACCCGATTTTAAATGTTGAAGTAAGCGAGCAGACAGGGTGCAATTGCTTTTTTTATAATTCAAGGGCCATAACTCAGAATACTTTTGAAAATTATGGGCTTTCATCGAACTTTGCCGATTAACTCATCCATTAACATTCACACAAAGATTTATTATGATCACATTTAAACTGTTTAAATAACGTAACGATAATTGTTCTGACAATTAAAAAAAATGAGTATATTTTAATATTTAATATGCAGACGAGATCGTTTTGTTTCGGTTCTAAAAATAGTACATTTAATATTTTCAGAAACATTATTATTATATATTATTTTGATTTGGGCTGTGATTAAAATAAAACATTATGCCTAGTTCTGTATCAGGTCTGGTGACTATGAAATAAGACATATTACGACTATTATAAATAATTAACAAAGTCACTGAATGACGGGTAAAACATGGCCGTATGGTGACCGCTTATGATCATTGTATGTTCTGAGTACAACTTAATTAACACTCGATTAACGTGTATTACCACAGGGAATAATTATTGTTCTATTCCATAATTGGTGGCGCAATCTTGGCATGTAGTAACAGAGGTTCCATGTTCATGTGCAGTATTTATAAAATCGATGTTAATGACCATGGATATCACTTAAATGTATATTCTTATATTGATTGGTTCAATATTAAAAACATATTGATGACTCCTAAATCCAGCTGCTTTGAAATAACTATAAACGAATTATTATTTATTTCAGTAATTAGTCAGATAATGTTCTTTTTGATATGTTCGTTTGATATCGTAGTTTTTAAAGTACCGGAAACAGGCCTGTTCCTTTTGCTATTTTGTGGGAAAAAATGCAATTTCGGGATTGGGATTTTTTTCGCGCGAAAAGTCCACAGATTTTGGAAAAGCTAATTTAATATAACTATTTATACTAATTCAAATTAGAAAAAAATATCATATAAATCAGTTATATACTGTGTTAGATATTATTGAAATAAAGTTGAGGTATAATAATCATAGTTTATTTGCATAGTTAAAAAATCCTTAATACAATTTATAAAGCATATAGACATTAATACATTTAGTTCGGCGCCTGTTACACGATATATATAAGCCCCGTCACAATGAACATATTCATTTATACATTGCGTATAAAACTTTACATGCATAGTGTTGAAAACCATATTAAGCATATTGCGTTTTCCATTACTAATATATGTTATGTAAAATACAATAAAAGCCTCTACGTTGTAGTTAAAACAGTATCGTACTAATTTGCATATTCATAAAATTGTGGTGCTTTAAAATGAAAGTCTCTCATGCATATTTTTATGTGCACGCATGTCTTTTTAGATGGTTCGGTTTATTGGTTAAAAAATGCTATGGACAGTTGTTTTGAGGACAACCACCCATTGGATCGTTCTCAACTTCTGGACAAAGACTATTTTTAAGAGTTGTGGTTGAATTAAATTATTTCAAGAGCCGTGTATTTCACATATTTTATTTCATGATTTAACCTATTTTTACATGAATTTCATTGTGTGATTTATGATCGAAGTACAAAAAATATGAAATATTACCTATATGGAATTATGTCGAATGTCGGACTTTCATTCAATATTTTATTATAAATACACACATTTTATTTAAAATGAACTCTGTACGCATATTTGAAATTGAAGTTATGTGGCAATTTCAAATCATAATGGGGATTTCTATATTGGTTTCCATGTAGTAGTTGAATCTCCATTAGTGTGCACATTTAATGTATGCCATAAAACGTCATTCATTCACATATTTGAATGACATCGGCCAATAATCGGTCAACGAAATTATTGATGATTATTGAATCGGTCAGATAAATATTAGGTCTTTTTGACCCATTTGCTGTTTCCGCCACAATGTTACATATTGGCAGTATTTCTAATATGTGCGTTCGGAGTTTTGCCGAATGTAGTTTTTTCTCGTCTCAACGTCCAGAATATATAAAAGAAATACAGTATTATTCACATATCCAAAACATGAAACCATTAAAAGCATTAATTGAAAAGTATGTGGCGCCAGTCAGTTTTAAAATTAAAGAATATTTTATACATCAATCAATAAAAATAAAAAAATGTTACAAAAATATGTTAAAACTTAAATGTTCGACACACCTTAAAAGAATTCGCGAACTGAAATTTATTTGTTGGAAGTAAAAATGCGTTTAGAAATTTAAAAAAAAAACACACACTTTAAATTATGACTGTTATTATCACATATTGAATGGTTTATACTTGCAAAAAATGTAAACGCAAGCATTATACCATGTGAATTTGGGCGAGTGTACCACACGTTAAAACGAGTATTGCCATGCATGCTGTTGGTCGAATTCCAGTTTAAAGATGCATCCATGAAAGAAGTGCACAGCTTAGAGTGAACGTGGCCCTCTTGAAGATTAATGGCTTTTCATCGCGAAGTCAGTTCGTTGGAATATCAACTATGCGAACCAGTTTCCTCACAATATGTTCTTGTCTGAAATAAACAGACTTTACTCACATAAATTTAAAATATTTGAATATTTTAAAGTGAACGAAAAACTATGCATAGAAAAAAAGAAAGAGCAAGTTTAAAATATAATGCAATATAATTAAAACAAGACTTAATTGTGTTGCTGTTCGATTGTACGTTTAAGAAATCAAAAACAACAATAACAACTATATAACAAACACATTCGATTCAAAGTGATTAACATGACCAGTCTCAAAAAAGTACCTCGGCAATTAGTCCTCTCACATACATAGACCGTGTATATATTTTATTAGAAATTGTTAAATGCCAAAAACGTTCCGTGTATAGGCTATAACGTACACTCGTTTCGAACAACATTTTCGAATAAATTAATACTGTTTTATAAACATTAATACACTGTTACTAACTACATTAACATTAAAACAGTTTTGAAAATATATACCGTCGATTGCATGGTGAAATGTTCGGAATATTTTACGGACCAGACTTGATTTTGCCATTTACTAACACTCAATTCAATGAGGCCATTTCTCGATATTTGCCGTGTGTATACGTATGAATGGCATGTATACCTAATTAATGTTTCAAAAAGTTGAACACGCACATTACATGTCAAAATCCTTTCTAACTAAGTAAGTAGTTTTATATTTACACTCGCATCGCAGGGCTTTTTTTCCTGACTTTGTGAAGCGGCCCTGGCCCCCTCACTTTGTGAAAAAATGAGTCGCGAACTTTTCAAAATTGTGAAAAAAATGAGTTGCGAACTTTTCAAAATTGTGAAAAATTGAGTCGCGAACTATTCAAAATTGTGAAAAATTGAGTCGCGAACTTCTTAAAATTGTGAAAAAACCGAGTCGTGAAATTATTAAAATTGTGAAAAACGGCCAATTTTGTAAAAATTCATGGCCATGTTAGGTTTGTGAATTGTCCCTATCAAAATTGTGAAATGTCCTTCCAGGGCCACTCGCAAAGAAGGAAAAAAAGCCCTGCATCGCAACATAATAGCAATAATGTAAATTACTAACATAGTGGAAATATCTCAGTCGATCAGGGCCATTACAAATGAGCCTCGATCTGAGAAAGCGGGGCTAAATGCATGTGCTTAGTTTTGTCCAAGATTAGCCGGTGCAGCCCGTACAGGCTAATCAAGGACGACACGTTTCCGCTGTTATGGTATTTTTCGTTGAAAGGAAGTCTCTTCTTTGCGAAAATCCAGTTAAGGCGTAAAGTGTCGTCCCAGATTAGCCTGTGCGGACTGCACAGGCTAATATGGGACGACACTTTTCGCACTGGCATTAAGCCCCGTTTTCACAAAGCGCGGGCGCTAATGTATACAAGTAATTGCTTTAAACACTTACGAATTATGAATAGGTAAATTCGATAACAATACCCATCACAAATTTAATCAAAGAGTTGCAATAATGAAACTAATCTGAATGTGGGAAATTGAAATTTAATTATATGACGAAATCAAACTCATCACGTTGAATACACGTGAAAACATATTCTTATCAGTCTGTGATCCCAATTTCTTAAACAGATTAATTTTCATTACGTTACATGGTTGGTTTAAAGTAAAAAGAAAAAAGCGACAATAACTGTCATACGGAAAATAATTTCTTTTTACATATATGTTTAGTTAGAATTGGTGTTAATATCAGACTGGGATAGCATGCCTTTTTCATATATTGTGGATATAACACTGATTGAACACCATCAACTGCAGTATTTTCAATTTACTAGATTTATTCAGGAATCGGTATTCATAATTTTCACACAATTTAAAACAATTTGTGTAAATATTCAAGTGACGTTCTATGTCCTCATATGTCAGTCAACACTTCATTTGAATACATGCAATTTCAATACGCATGACACGATATTAGTCTCCAGAGCATAGCGTTGCTAAATGAATATCAACAAAGTAATAAATTGCTGTTTTTTTAAGTACTTCTATTTCTCGTAGTTGCTTGAACTTTTGGTTAGAATGAAATGTACACACTTAATAAGGCATCTTCTTTTCTTAAGTGAAGAACAGTACTCCATTGATAAATATTTCAGTTTTCAAAAATTGTATCAAATAAGTTGTGCCCTTTAATTAATATAACAAAGACGATTGCAGACATATCCATGTTCCAGTCATTGACGGGTTTGACCACTTTTTATGCGGCATGTTAATTAAACACGGGGGAAACACAGCTTCCGTATATACAGTAAAGCATTATATATACATTAAAGCGTGAACAATAAAAAAAAAAACACACACATTATTGAAAACACTACGATAACGGATATTCATAAAACGTCTTCAACTTCAAAATGATATTATTGCTAAATTATAATTATGTGCTCCATACCGTAATGTTTAAGCCTTGATTCCTGATAAATAGTCACGAAAACTACAACTAAAACCTTCTATATGTACGTGTTTAAACAGACATTGTATGTATGCGTTATGAATAAAGAAAGTCCTATTTTCAATGCAGATGAGTGTATATAGATAACACGTATCGTATGTTTTTCGCAAAGACAACATACCAAATGTATTTGGGTTTTAAATGTGTTTAAACTTATTTTATCATACTGACTCGAAACCATTCGGATGTTTTCAAAAAGAAAATGTACACACTAAGATTACTCTATCCACTTTTCTCTTCAAATAGTTTTGACCCGACCGCGGTTTCCATGTGCTTGCTATAGTGTTACATGCGATATTCAAATAAGTCGACACGAACGTTTGATATAAGGCCAATTTAATGACCGCCCTTGAAAGAAACATGAACCCGTTGGTCATTATGGGGCGTCAGTTGGTATGTATATTTATAAAACAGGGGGCTTGAGACAAGAAGTGTTGTTCGGGATATACATCGTATTTTTTATCGTCGACATAACATATTATTTTACATGGATATAATGCGTTTTATATACCGTGTATTTTTTTTCCAACGCTATACAAGTCGTTGTATGAATACAGTTTGTATAATGAGTTCCTAATTCAACTGCGAGTTGATTAATGGTCGCTGATAAGACCATGCGCCAAACTTATTTTGATAAATCATTCAAATTACTTTGGTATGGCAATGTTTGTTCCTACTTTTCGCCGTGAGTTACCCAGTTATAAACATTTATACTCGCTCTGTTTTATGTATTTTTTAAGCGGGAATATTTTCACAAGTTTTAAGATTTAAATATTTAAATGAAGATTATTCGCAAATAGTAAAAACGTATTTTAAATGAAAACAATTTTCCCTCTTAATAACGTCATTTAAGGTAACAGAACATACGGGTAAAACAATTTAGCACACGAAGTTGATGTTGACTTCAATGTTTTGATATTTTTTAACAAATAGGAATCGCGAAACATAATTATCATTTGTATGAAACCATGCCCGATCTAGTTTGCGAGTTGGTTTGTTTGTTGGTTGGTGGTTGTTGTTGCTATTTTAATTCGAAGAGCCATGTATTTCTATTTTAATATAAAGAAATTAGACAACAATACCTAAAACCATACTTTCGTCATTGGCCAACATTGAACAAATTCGAAATTCTAATGTCATCAAAATCAAGAAAGGTATTAAATAACCTATCAAAATATGTGTATATTGCCCTAAAACAAAGGTCAAATGTAACGTAATATAAAATATATGCTGGAAAATATAATCGATCGTTTAAATTATGATAACTTTCTTTTGTGTAAGTGAAATTTACCACCGAAATTATATATTCATTATGTAAATGACTTATTGATTCTATTCTTTGAATGATTTTGACATGCCTTTTTTCTCTTTTGTTTTACTAACTATTCGTATTCATCGTTTTGTGTTGTACTTCTCAAATACATGTACCATGTCTTTGCTATCTCACAAACACACACCGTGTATAGGCTATAAATTTGCAATATGCCAATATGCTGTTTTATGCCTAATAAATGTTATGTTATGCAAATTGTGTTGAATATAAGTGCGAAAAAAATATATAAGTTTTTGAAAACTGTTATGTATTTGTGTTTTTTTTTCTTTCTGTTTTAACTGAAAATCTAAACAAATAATTAACGTTCTTTTAAAATATCTGAGGATATTTGTGGCTTATTTCAAATACATATACCTTAATTTTAAATGCATCTAATTGTTTAAAACTGAACCTTCAGATTTAAATATCCAGCTGATTTATGAAAAATATCTTCACTTGTAAAATAAGATTACATATTTCGGATTGTGAAGTAGCCTACAGCATGCCTCAATCTTAAACGGAAATAAAGCCATTCCTAAACATCAATGTTCCCCCAAAAGGTTCTTGTTACACTTAAAATGAAGATTTGTGTATAGTTAGTAAAAAAAAGGTGTATATCAAAGCTATAGATTTTTTTCTTCTTAAATTCATGTGTTTAGCCCAGTTAAGTCTAGTGCAGAGAAGCCAATCCGGTTTATTACATGTACATGCACTGAAATAATTGCGAAAGTGTTGATGAATAATTATCGTAACGCTGTTGTCCGGGCTGTTGTCCGGTCCAGTGATCGCCCGGCGTTTTCTGATGCAGTGGTTTTGTAACCAACACTGCATATTTTACAATGAACAGACATTCTTATGACTAAGTAGGTTGGTAACTGTTAGTGGTGATATTTGAGGGAGTTATATATCATGCTGTGCAAAAATATGCCTAGCTTGAAAGTATTTAATTGCATCTTCTGATAATTAAGCTCACAATTACGTTGTTTTTCATTATAACTATTTTTTAATGTATCGTTATAACGAAAACATGTTGAACCAAACGACCAAGTACGTCCAACAAAGTTAAAGATGCAACTTTGAAAAAAAATAAAAAATACATTTTTAAAATTTATGTCTGCATATTGCACAATTATTTTCGAATGTATAATCCTTGCATTCAGAAATTAATCACATTTCCTTCCCAGAAATAATTAACTGGGTACAAGACGAGTTGATACATTTGACGCGAGACCCGGACTCTGTGGAATTAGCCGGAACAGGCTATCTGTCAATTGCGACTTGCAAGACGTTCACTGTTATCTGTTACATGCATTAAAAGAGAACGGGAAAACGTTCGTTTATTTGTGGGATTCACTCACGAGAGTTTGCAGTATTGTTGTATGCTGTTTAAGTAAGGAATCACGACATGTTTGTAATGTCTTCAGTTGACTACTTCATAGAATTTAAATGTTACATCGGCCGCGTCATGCCAAAATGGGTCTTATGCCATATGCGGCAAGCGTAGCTACAGACAAGCCTGTGCGATCGCGCAGTCTGATCAGAAACATTGCGTTACTTTAAAGCGGACAGCGTAGCTCCTGACCAGACTGTGCGATTGCGGAACCACGCTTGCCGCATATGGCCTAAGACCCATGTTCGCGTGACGCGTGTCATAAAAGCCATATAATTGACCATATTCGAGTCATTAAAGATTAATGTGACCGTATCAACCAAGGCAATACCAGAAGAACATTCCGGAGTATTATTTGTATATTACTTAACTTTGAAAACTATCGGGTTCTGCAATTCAAAAGCATAATTTATTGATTACAACAAATACAAAATAAAACGGGGTATGGAAAAGAACCCGTCAATAGATAACACAGCCATTCCATGATACAACTTGTATTAGTGAAATCAGTTATGGCATTGTCAAAATTACATCTTCAACGTCATATTGTGTGCCTACATGTGGTCGTCATAGTGCCGTAGAACTAAGATACATACCATAATTTATTTTACCCAGTCAGTACAATGTACATAACTATACAAAAATAGAACTTGTAATTCTTAACAAAAACTGTCTGGTCACAGGTTTTGTCGTGAACAGGCTCTGTATCGGTCTAGAATGTCTGAACTTTAGAGAGATTTGTCTGCAAATAAATCGAGATGAAACACTAGAACACTCAGCATGGAACTCTGATACAAATGTAGGTAATATACAAACCAGACTTTCTAAGGATTGTATTTCCCGCTATCTCGATCAATGTTTTTTATTTCCTATTCACGCAGTAACCCCAGCAAATGAAGCTTATTCCATTGAAATATTTTCATAGTTTAATTAAGAAAACCATATAATTCACTTCAAACCCATAGGTAGATAACAGTTGTTAAATACATTTGAATATGTTATTTATTTTTATTTCAGAATCGTGGTTGTTTAATACTAGGTGAACGTAAATTTCAAATATATTTTACTATTTGAGCATTGTTAAAACTCACTTTATACCTTTGTGTTCGCCAGAAGATACTTAGCGTGGACCGCTAAGAAATAACGAACACATCTGCACATTTACAAAAATTTGCTATTTTAAACATGGTGATTGTGAAAAGGATGTTTGCTTCCATGCTGATTAGAATCTGAACATACGAAAATATAGACACATGTAATTAGCATACCTTGTTGCGGTCATTTCATAACAGACGTAATTCGTAATCCCTTGCCTCAAATAAAGGACCTTTATGTGATGATAAGAAAGATCTCCCCCTATGCAACTGAAGTTTTAATTCGTTTATATTTGGCAATCGTTTGGTAAGGTTACGTCGTGAAATAAATTCATTGGCTACATACAAGCCAACTGCTTACAGAGGTGAGACAGCACTATACATGAGCCCAGCATTGCGTAAGCATCAAACGCAATACACTGGTATGTTGCTATAAAGATTAATCAAAGGAAGTCAGTACGAAAACGGTCGATCGGACCATCTTAACCCTTTTATGCCTAGCGTCTTAAAAAAAAGGCCTTGGCAAACAGCGTAGACCCAGATGAGACGCCGCATAATGCGGCGTCTCATCAGGGTCTGCGCTGTTTGCTTAAAGGAATTTCTGTAAGAAATATTCTAAATATAGAAATAAATATACAAGACATCCCTAATTTTGGCAATAAATTGATCCAATTTAGAAGGATGGGAGAGTCCACTAGGCATAAGTGGGTTAAAGACCATCAATGATACAAATTGCAGCCAACATGAGGGATCAATAATAATGTAAGGTATGCATGTATCGTACGTGAACCTCCACAAATAAATATAACACAATTCTGAAACTCGATTCGTTAACATGAGTTATAATGGTTAAAAATGAATGCTCGTTACAAGTCTATAATAGTCTAGATTTGTTTTATCTTCATCGCGCGTATGTAGACATGCGACTCCGAATATTATTTGTTTATTACGATGTCCGAGGAATCTTTCATTAATTTAGCTTGTGTGTTTTTACCGCAGAATATATCTTGCTTTCACACAAACGTATATTTGACTTTGACTTACCAATTCATTTGAAGTACACACTTGAACTTGATGATAAAGCGAATCGTACTGAGGACGTTTTGTAGGACGTTTTGTCACGTTCCCGGTCCGCGGACTTGAATGTCGAATGCCATAATCTTAACACTATGTCAAAGAAGTTCACACTGTCTGCAACTTCTTGATATTTTCTAAAGCAAAAATGACAAATGATAGCCTTCTAATTAAATATTAATGCCGGTTGATCGATCTGGTGTGAGTCCAAACCAAGCTATTAATTAAATGTCAACATTCTAGACACTACGTTGAACAAGGGATGGAATAATTTATAACACGCAGACTTATCATTGCTCTGTTCATTAAAAAAAAACGGGTACATAATTATATTGTTGATTTAAAAAAATGCTATTCTCGTTTTAATTATTCCTATCGCATTGGTTATGTGCATGATACATAATTTTATGCGTCGCTTGAAGATAACTATACTTCGTAAATTTCAGGATTGCACGTTATTTAAAATATGCCCGTTGTATGCCTCGAAATATTGTGAGAAACGCGCGCATACCTCATGTATGCTGCTTCTCTTTATACATAAAGAGTGAATTAACCCATTTATCCCTAGTGGACTCTCCCATCCTTCAAAATTGGATCAATTTATTTCCAAAATTAGGGATGTCTAGTATATTTATTTCTATATTTAGAATATTTCTTACAGAAATTTCTTTAAGCAAACAGCGCAGACCCTGATGAGACGCCGCATCATGCGGCGTCTCATCTGGGTCTACGCTGTTTGCCAATGCTTTGTTTCTAGACGCTAGGCATAAATGGGTTAATTTCGAAGAAATCAGCAGATCGCGATACAGATTTTAGTACACCACTTAGAAAGCGATTGTTCTCGGCGTTTTACTAGAAATACTTTTAATATACGGATTATGTACGAGTTTGTAGTTTTACCAATATTGTGAATAAAGAGCATGCGTATGACTAACACATGTCACTGAGTGCATACGCTTTCCTGGACCATATGATTGAACCTATATATGAGTCTCGCTATGTGAAAAGGGGGGTTAATGCATGTGCGTAAAGTGTCGTCTCAGATAAGCCTGTGCAGTCCGCACAGGTCAATCAGGGACGGCACTTTCCGCCTTAACTGGATTTTCGTCATGAAGAGTCTTCCTTTAAACGAAACAATACAATAACAGCGGACAGTGCCCTGATAAGCCTGTGCGAACCGCATAGGTAAATCTGGGACGACACTTCGCACATGCATTAAACCCCCTTTCCACATAGCGAGGCTCATATGTTTTTGCTAAATGGTCATGACGGGCGGACCACGTCTAGACCGAACGCCTTTGATTTACTGTGCTGAACGCATGTCATCGCCAGCAAGTACATGTAAACCCGTGTGATCAATATGCAGCGAATGTACGAAACGTAAATATTCTACACAATTCTTAAGGGTGTATATAAGATGAAATCTATAAGACGAACCTGTCAACATAACAATTTATTACCTACGTGGGATCTGCATCAAGGCTTTATCGTTTGTTTTAACCCATGGCAATGAATTACAGCCGAGTTTAGCAGATTTGTGTAGAAAAATGCGTCACGAGTCAGAGCCTGTGTGGTCACACTTGTATTGCTTTACATTTTCAGATAGATATCAAAATGTTGTCGAAATACAATACTAGTATACGAAACGATCGACAAGTTTAAAAAAAAACACGTTACTTGTCGAACGAAAAAAACACTCTTAAAACGAATGAAATTTCATTATTAATCACACCATATACTTTGTGTTGCATCTAGTATTCGTTACATATGAGTCGGGTCAGGCGAAACGGGGTCTTATGCCACATGCGGATTAGACCGATTTTTACATGATGAGGTCAAATGCTATACATGTGTTCGTATATTTATATATAGTATATCATTTTTTTGTCAACGGAATAGAAGCATTATTACAACTCTTTAGAATGACTTGTTATATTTTATAATTCTATATTTCATCGCTGTTTAACGTCTTATTATTACGCAGCTGTCTTTATGACTTATGACACACATGGATGCGTTGTTGAATTATTGATCAATAGATATTGACATACTACAACAACAGAGAGCTTTAATTGCTTGATACCAACGCACCTCTATCAGAAGGACAACTTTATACAATTATATAAATTTTTCAAAGTGAATTAAATTTTGACAATATAATGTATTGATCTTGTTTAAGAATACAGCAAATGAGATTTAACGTAAAGGAACCTTCGCCTGTTTTGTTGTATTTGTGGTCATAATGCAGCAAATAAAATAATGTTATTGCACAAACAAGGCAAATATCCAAGGACTTGTTTAAAAACAATAGTTTAGTTACTATCATTTTTAAACTATTACTTTGTATTTACTTCCCAAGTATTAAAGTAGAGTAGAGCAAATTAAATGCATTACATAATTTATGTTAACGATCCGAACGAATCGAGAGAGAGAAAATTAAATGAACAGTTAATCGCAACAATCAATTTTAATTGTATCAGTAAAGTTCATTATAACTAACTTGAAAAAATAAATAAAAAATACAGATATACAAGTAAGACAAAATGACATGCTATTAATTGCATATTTCAACCGACTCACAGCGTGGATAGAAAACTTAGAGATCAAACGGTGCATGTCAACATAATTATAAACAAGTTGATAATTTTATTGCCGTTTTATTTTACTTTGCGTTGCCGATAGGGAAAATAATACCTTTGCTCTTTTCAGTGTGGTTATTCACAATTTGAATAACTTCAACTTCTCTATGCTGCGTGCAAAATCCGTTCATTGAAGTAGAAGCCCGATTTAGGAGTTACAAAACATGTATACTTTTTTGCTTGAGCAGAACGGTAACAGAATTTGCAGTTTAGATTTTATATGTTCATTTTTAAGACTTTTTTGTGTTGTGTTTCAGGATTTTCAAACTTGATATGTCGCCATCAACACCGCGAGCAGGTCTCGTTAATTACACAGGAGCAACAAAACGCGTTACCATGGGTAACCGGGTGTAGTGTAGCATGGACGGTCGCATGGATTTAAGCGCTCTGGAACGCACGCGGCTGCTTAGCTCCCTGTCATCCGGCTCGCTCGGACATCTGGGCAGCAGCATTTCTGGGACCTCTATTACGGATTCCGTCGCCCAGTTGCGGTCCGCTGCGGACAGGTCCAACACAGAGTCCGCGTCGCCGCTCCACGAGTACTCCAGCCGGTTCCTGCCTCCCGGGGCACTCTATCCACCGAGTGAGTCACATTTCTGTCATTATGATTACGAACCCATCCATCTCAAATTTGAGTTTACTAAAATTTATACCAATTTAAAAAGTGGTTAGAATAATTTAATTCATTTGGCGTTCAGATGCCATTATACACACGGCTTTTGTGTATTAAATTTGGTACCGGGTCATGTGAAAATGGATCTTGTGCCAAACACGCGGTCAGCGTAGCTCCAAACCAGCTCGCGCATCCGGACAGTCTGGTTAGGAGAAAACCTTTCCGCTTATGAGACCACCCACGAAACCTTGCGTTATTTATAGCGGACAGGGTAACTCTTGACCAGACTGCGCAAATGCGCAGGAATTCTGGAGCTACGTTTGCCGCATACGGCATAATACACATTGCCGCATGACGATGCTCATATCAGGTGTTACCACGTTCTAATGTTCACTTAACTGTCGTTATATGGTGACTTGCGATTGCCTCATCTGTCAAATTATATACGGTAGCGGTAAAGTGATGCATACATGTGCATAATTTTATGCATGTTAGTATGGTACTTGTACTGCTCAGCCATGTTAACAAATTGCTTACGAATTGTATAATTATAATGCCACAATTCTATTCGTTTCGCATTACTTCAAAGCATTTTTGGGGCGTTTGGTATAATAAGCGTGTATCTATCATGTGCGACGACCAATGTTCTTGAAAAAGCGTGAGTATAAGTTGTTTTCAAATAAATTGCGAAATAAAACGTTTCCACATTGTCTGAATATAGTGTTTTTAGATTGCTTTTGTGTCAACATAAACAAAATAAGTTTGTTTTCAATACTAAATTGCATTTTGAGTATTGAATATAATAATTGTCAAGGTTTAAACCCGCGCTTGTCAGTGAAGAAAGCATATGAACTGAATTTATTGTCACGACTTGAACTGTTGACACATGGCTGAATTGAATTATAAATGATAAATGTTGACGTGGAATTGTATCTCTTGTACAACGCATGAAGTGCATGTGATTTTTGGAATTTTTAGTAAGATGTTCCTTGTAATTTATAAATATGTGGATTGTTGATTTCATTTTACCAAACGCAAAAGATATCCTTTTGTTGGAGTACTTTCACGGTTTCAATAAATACGGTTTGGTACAAACGGTACGTCCTCTCGTCGAATCCAAACGCATAACGATTGGCAAAAATTGCAAGGCGCGGTTCATCATTGCTTTACATTATGCAAGGAATCTGCCAGACTGGCAATAAATCGGCTTTTATGACTGCACACATTCATTTGGTGATTTAATCAGTCATTAGAAATAAGGTTTTAGGTGCACAATTGTTCAACAAAACTTCTGCAGTATCGTGACGGTGATTCACTTAAATGTCTGCTGCCTGTTTATGATAAGCATTGTATGATTGAAATAAAGACGTTAATTCCTGGTGACTTTGAAGTAGCCAAATTGTTTTGGTGCTGTATCTTATATGTCAAATTATTTTATATGCTTTGCTGTAACGTTCTCTTGCATGTCGAATACCGCACCAATCTGCAAATGTTGAATATTTTTAATCGAATCAATCACATATTTTGTATTTGTATGCAAACGTGTTGACCATAATTTACGGAAAGGCAACTGCGAATGGTGAATATTTTTAATCAAATCAATCACATATTTTTGCATTTATATGCAACACGTGTTGACCATAATTTACCGAAAGGCATTTGCGAAAAACACAAATAAAAAAACAAGACTGCCCTTTCTATAGATTAGCATTCAAGAACATAAATATCGTGTCTAAATCAGTACTTTACTTAAATAATGTCAAAAATATATAATTATTTTAACATGAGTATATTTTAATTCTATTAAATACGTTAGTTAGTTTAAAAGAAAATACATAATTTCAGTACCTTTACCATATATTATTTAGCAAAATATTTTTTTAAACGTAAAAAGGTCATCATCTCACTAACAAAATGATGGATAAAGAAGTAATTTGTTCACATGTTATTTAGGCTTCATTATGACAAAAGTATGTAATGATGTATATTTTAAAAAAAAGGAAATATTTCGGTAAATGCATGCGTTCAAATTCAACTTTACATAATACGTAAATATATTCCTCTGTGTGCTTTACAACATAATAATATATGCTATATGTGTGTTTGACTTCATTTTTTATTCATATAAATCGATTGTTCTGCATTGAATCTATATGTTAATTTCGTTAAAATGTATGACCACGGTTTGCGAACATAATCTTCTTCTATAATCGCACATCATGCAGGACTGGGCGACATTGCAAACACAACAACATGATAAGCAATAACACTCCATATGGAGACAGTGACAGAGCTGTTAATTGGAACTGAACGTTTAATTATTGGGAGATATCTGGTCCTGTGGATACTGGCCGTGTTACAGTGGCAATCATCGAGGCAGACCGATACTGACCATGTTACACTGACAATCACCGAGGCAGACGAGACGCAGCGTTCATTGGTCGATATGGGCGTCCGTTTGTTAAATGAGAAGGGCGATGAAAGACTTATAATTACATCAGTGCCATTTACTGAAAGACAGTTAATAATTGGTTTTACGACAGGAGGTTTATGAAAAACGATTTTGCGTGGCGTACATTGAGAAGCTTATTTTTTTTTGTTGGTAATGGCTTGACGTCATCATGGAACAAATATCTTATTGTGGAAGTGTCGAGAGTTATTCTTGCAAATGTTAGCCATTAATTATCAGCTGTTAAATCTAGAGTTTGTATACATATTTGGCTTCCTTTGAACTACTTCTTTATAATTGTATCTATAATAGAAAATATATTTGCGATTATCATAACACATACACTTATAATAACAGGATTTGTCTGAAAATGCGCTTTATACTTGTATTTATCGAAAAAATATATTTGCATTCATGACCGATCATAACAATGATGAACTTAAACAGGATTTGTCTGAAAATAAGATGATCTTCTTCTCCGAATCTTTCTTCACAGTTGCAAATTGAAAAAAATTATCCGTTTGAAAAACAAGACACCAGACGCCCCTATTTGACGAACATGATTTGCCAACTCGTTCATAAATCACAGACGATCTGGTGAAGCGTGTAACTTCACGACACACACACACGATATAATATTCGTGTTTCTGCCAGAGGGCGGCTTCTCTAACCTATCATATTCCCTCCCGTCTGTCAAAATATATGATTTCAGAACCACGCCATTCTAGCTTATAGTGTTACCGTGTTTCCCATCGTTTAAAAATACATGAGTATGCAAATGTTTAATTTAGTTTCGGCAATTTTCTTGTGAAGCTATTTTAGGCTTAATTGAATAACACTTGGAAGATATTTTTTTCCCTAATTTATCCAATGTAATAACCCCGAATAGGTTACATATTGCCATTTCAGTAATTTTGTATGAGGAAAGTTAGTATGTGTGAATTTTATAATATACATTTATTCATAAAATACGTAAATTTCATTATTCTGATAATGTGGCTATTTTTCATACGTGTGTAACGGTAAGTAAAATGATGTGATTTATGCATATTGTTCCTTTGGAGTGTTAAACGTAGCAGTGTAAAATGCGTATACTCTGTAAAGTATTGAATTTGCAGGTTAATTATTGAATTTAATCGTGTAGTGTGTATGCGAATACTTGTACAAATATTACAGTTAGTTGGATGATAAAGACTTGTTTTAATTACAAAAACCACAAACGCGATATGAAGATACATTATTCCCACAAATACAATGCAATTATTATGTTTATTTGTACCATGGCAAGTCATTAGTACAATAGAAACGTCATTGACGTCACGTTTTCTCTTAGTTTTTTAACTGCTCTAAATCGGAAGTGGAATTAAACCCGCCCTGTGCGCATGCATCAACTATATGCTGGCGTGTAAATTGCACCGATTTGCATATAACATGCTATAAGTCAACTTTTATATAATTGCGCGTTTTTGCATATAACATGTCAGATCCAATGTACATATATTATTTTACATGTTAAAGTAAACGTTGCGTACTGTATAAATGTTTATAAATGTTGCATATTTGTACCGCGTTATGCCTGAAAACCAATGTTTGTAACTGCACATTCCTTGCGCACATACTTGTATTAACCATCATGTTAGAATTTTAACAATACACAACGTGAAGTGTCGTGCGAAAATGGGTATTGTGCCGTATGAGGCCATTCGAGCAGTCTGGTTAGGAGTTACCTTGTCCGCTATATAGTCACGTGAAGTTTCCCGGTCTCATAGGTGAACATAACAATGTATGGCTACTCATCAGAGTATATGCATGCCGAGGCATATCCGGAGGCGAGCTACACTTATCGTACATTTCCTTACCCCGGCCCCTAGTTTCGCACGACGCTGCTCAAATAAACAAAATAAAACATTTTCTATCTGACGCGTAACATATTGTGCCTAGTGCAAATATGAATAAAACAATGTTTGTATGAATATAACCACATGTTGCCGATATAAATCAGTCAGTTTGTCGTATTTTTTAAGCGCGGTCATTGTTGCGTAAAAATGCACTGAGGTTATATGCAAAACTAGCGTGCTTATTTATTTATGAATAATATTAAAATTATGATTTCATAACATTGTATATGATTGATAAAGTATATTTCGCATAATTAACGGCGAATGCAATTATTAATTCACTTGTTTGTGATTAATTAATTTACATCTTATGAACTAAAAAATAGACTGCTTTGCAAAAATGTAAATGCTTAGGAAATAATTGTTAAAGTCACTTTGTTAACTCTAAGAAACAGATTGCGAACACTCAATCAGTCGCGTTTTATCCACAATCATCATGAAACTTGCTCTGACAATTTATCGCAATGATATCTCGGACGAGTTCGAAAATGGGTTCTGTCCGTTGAAAAACATAGCCGCCACGGGGTGGGGCAGTTTTCCGTATATAGTAATAAAGTAATATCTTGTGAACACTAAAGAGTTAACGTTTCTTGCCAAATCTTCATCAAACTTGCTCAGAATATTTGTTCTTATTATATCTCGGCCGAGTTTGAAAACGATTCCGGTCCATTTAAAAACATGGCCGCCCGGGGCGGGGCAGTTTTCCTTACGTTGCTTTAGTAAAGCGAACACTCTAGATGTCACACTCGCTAGGTTAAATTAAAGAAAAAGCCTTTAAACAATCTAGACGCAACATGTATTGCACATTCTCCAGTTAATGTTGTCAAAACATGTGTTTGATAGCTCGGATGAGTTCGAAACTGGGTAACAAGAGATCAAAAACAAAACAAGATTTTTTAGTAGGATTTAGTTAATAACGTTGCTACAAATGCTAATACAAAACTGCACTTAACAATTTAACTGACTTAATAACTTTTGTGTCGCACACAATCCTATGCTTACGTGATCCTTGACTGAAGGCATCCACAAAACTTATACTGAGAGTACAAAGTGGACACTAATGTGTTTAATAAAAACGTTAAATGTGAAGTTATTGATGGATATATAGTGAACCTCTGTCTATGTTTCTCATGCACAATTAGCATGCCTTGTATTTAGATTGCAATGTTATATATATTCTCGATACATACATTATGTGGCTTAAGAACAAAATGGAATATTTCTTTTTTTAACTTTTCCAGTCCCATAACAGTTCTGTGTTGCATAATTTGTCGAAGAAACTTTTTAACGATTGACGGTTAATTCTGCCACTTTATCATTGGGTCACACCTATGATACCAATATCTTAATTACAGCTTATATCAATGCATCGTAACAGTTTCGTATTTGTTTGCTACAACGTCATTGTTTGGGCATTACGTCAACAAATTCAGTACAATACCTTATATAAACTTGGAAAAAAAAGTTCACGGAGGGCTGTTAATTGTATGCGAATAGATTTTGTTGATCATTATAAAACGTTTTAGTTGAGCATATAGAAAAGCTACTGAGGTTATATAATGCGGAACTGCAATCATTCTGGATTATTTTGATCGACTTATTAAATGCACAGCATGCCTGATAAGAAATTATACAAACGTTGCATCGTAGTAACGATCAATAAAGTTGTGGATATCTTAGTCCATCACATACTTCAGATTCATTTAAACAGGATAGCACTCTGAAAATTGTCATTAAACACAATTTTATATCGATAGTTGCATTTTGTTAGGTTGGTAATGTATGTCTATATTTTATAATATATTAACATAGTTTGAAGAAAGATTTTGGAATTATATTGAAAAAGAATGTTTGAACCCTATTAAATAATTTTCAAAAGGCACGATTTGCAGTATTAACCAAGTAATGTCTTATGTAAAAGTGTTTATCGTAAACTAATCTAATTATGACATACTAAACGAGATTTTCTTGCATAATTGTTTTGCAAACTTTATTATCAAAATAGTAATTGTAGTATCATGCATACTTCTATCAATAAAACTAAAAAACATGAGAAAAGTTGCTCACATATATGTGTACAAATTCACATAAAAGAGCACCATGGTATATTTACATTCATGGAGAAGGCTGAGGATGCTTTACTTTGGCTAACTTTGGGGACATACTTTGGGTGAAATGCGATGGTATATACATGATTCTTAACACATTCTCGAAATGACATCACTAAGGCGGAAGGATAAAATATGTGACCATGATAAATATGTTACAGTCAAATGAAATTAATACAAAAAATAATTTGCGTAGAGTTATTTTATTTCTGTTGAAATCGCATTACAGATGAAAAAAGAACTGTCATTTTTCTATTACAAAGGATTCATACGTTACCTGTGCCACCATGTGTTTAACATTCTGCTTGCAAATAATTCTTAAAGTTATGTCAATACTAATATCATTTCTTGAATCTGTTTAAAGTGTGATTGTTTATTTATTTTTTTGCCAAATTATATCATTTGTACAAAACACCATTTAATTGTTATGACATTGATATCTACGTTAGAATTTTAAGCACAAAAATATCCAACTTTCCAACTTGACTTTAATAATCTATTTTTGAATGATTTTACTCGCATTTCGTGTTTGAACCATTACTTTGTATGCTGAGATTAAATACCTACGTTACATTTTGTACATTGAAAACATTGCATAGAACATATGAAATAGTTCCTAAATTAGTCTTCGCGAAAGTGGCTAGAAAACGCCGGTCATCCGGACATGTTTTTTTTTTTATAGTTGTCAGTCCGAACCAATAATTTCCCACATCTTTCATGATCTTCAAGAGTGTAAAGAATGTTTTGATGATTGCGTTTTTCCCATTGCATTGTTCCAAACAAGTTAATATATGACCGGTCGCCCGGACCGACAAAAAAAAAATATATATACATATGGCATATTTCGATTTCATGATATAAACACTTTACTTTACTGATTAAACACTGAAATAACAATTGGAAATAGTTATGTTTAATTTTATTAATATGTATGCGTTATTAATGAATAATTATATCATATTAAATGCATGTTACGCGCTCAGAATCATTATCCCCCGCCAGAGGCGGAGGGATATTGTTTTGGCGTTGTCCGTCCGTCCGTCCTTCCGTCCGGCTATCCGTCCGGCTGTCCGTCCGGCACTTTTGTGTCCGGAGCCATATCTTGGAAGTGCTTTGGCGGATTTCATTGAAACTTGGTATGAGTATATATATGGATAAGACGATGATGCACGCCAAATGGCATTGTACACCATCTGTTAATAACGGAGTAATGGCCCTTTGTATAGTTGTATGTTTATCCGTCCGATTTGCACCCATCCTTAAACAAAATATATGTT
>VMBQ01000962.1:139379-237826 GCA_007657795.1 Dreissena rostriformis | reverse complement strand
TGATCATTTTATATATAAAATATATACAATTCACTACGCATGCACAATTTGCATTCCTGGGTTTACCACGCGACGATGATGATCAATCTACTTGCGTTATTTATAGTTAGCTGGTAGTTACCTAATAGACATACCCAGTAAAAATAAATAAATAAAAAAATAAAGTAAAAATAAAAAATAAAACTTTTTTTCAAGCAATTTTATATACCAGTCGTGATATTTTAATCAATATAAACTAATAATTGTAAAAAAATACGGTATTTTAGGACTGTTCTTTTTTCGTCATTCGTGGTTTACAGTCCCTTTAAATAACACAAATTAAATAAAATAAGACTGGTACCGGTAGACCGCTTTGCAATATACTTGACAATATTGACTTGACTGATTTGATGCACTCTCGCTAAATGCAGTATTAATTAATGGAAGATGCGAAAGATACTAAAATTATTATAGTATTATATATCTTTGAATAGCGGTTTCCTATTCATGTTCATATTGCACTATTGTGCATGAGACTTATTTAAGCCATTGAAACAAATCGAGATTGATACTGCATAAATATTACAGGGAAACAAATCCTTTTTCGTTAAATATTAACCAAGTTACTTTTCTTTCGGATAGTTACAGTTTTGAGATCGAAATGGCATGCGCCATATGCACAAAGCAAAGTAGATGCAAAGTACAACTTGCATTTTAATTTATCATTTACAACACGTTCTTATGTATGATGCATCTCATGTTTGTCAGAAACCACTGCATCACTCTTGGTTATATAATGTAAATATCAATAGTTTCATCTCTGTTTCGTGTAGATAACTTAGGTACAAATAAATGTGGCGACGTTTTGTCCTCAAGTCCTAAAGATATTACATATTGATAAGTATACCGTCTGTCCATACGAGGATTAAATAATTGTTATCGGTATATCGCCCCATTGGTGCAAAAAGGTATCATGTGACATTTAATTTTAATGTCACATGGTTCCTTTTTGCACCAATTGGGGGATATAACTTTTGTCATGAATGACCTTTTCGTATGCATGGCTGTTTGCGTGTTTTATCGTACGACTGAAGGTCTTGACTTTTCTCGGAAGCATATAAACCTGATAGGACTACAGAAACAGCAACGCAGAACTGTCAAAGAATACTTTTTTTCTAATTTCTTTCGCAACAATACGTAATGCGAGTATGCACGAGTACACGAGACCAGGGACTCGAAACACGTGCAAAATTACAGAAACAGCAACGCATAACTGTCAAAGAATACTATTTTCTTGTTTGTTTTTTTTTCGCAAAAATACGTATGCACGAGTACACGAGAACACGGATTCGAAACACGTGAATGCTTTATGTCTGTCTGTCTCCAGGCAGCCATACGTCCCAGATCTAGAGCAGACCTGTTTCCACTGACCGCGACTCTCTAAATTTTACCGCAATAAATCCGCTCACTTAATGACTTAGATCGGATAGGCACGTTCAAACTTCTCTGTTCGTGGAAATGTCAGATATTTTGAGATATTTTTGCGTACCGCACCTGATTTGTGATATTGTCTGGGAGAAAATTGCTGTCTTGGTAAAAACGCTGTTGCGTTTGCTGCCATGAAAATGTTATGTTCTGACAAATCGTCGTTACCAGTTTCAAGGCGTGCAAACACAACTGGTTTTAAGTAACATGTCGCTAACAAATCTAACATCGAAGCGTTAAAAACTGACACGGAAGAAATCAAAGTGAAGAATACGTGAGGTTACGTTTTCTCGGAACAACACCGCGCTGTGGTATACGCGCGTGAACTGTTCATGTGAAGCCCTAGACGTGTTCTTTGTATCGTCTAATGTTTAAACTGATACCGTTTAAAACGCATTTGTTATCAAATAAGAGCAAACAAATAATTGCTAAATGTACATGTCTACATGTGCATATATATTTTTATAATATTTTCCAAAGGGAAATAACGACACGTACTTTTTTAAATCTAACCCATGATTACCTGTGTTCCAACTAATTACAAAAATCAATGCCTGTGTCAAAAAGTATAAAGATGTTTATTCATGTATTGCCTAATACTCAGTGAAATATGATGTTTATAATAGCTCTTTCTCCATTGAAAAAGTTCGAATGTATTAAGCATAAAATGTTTAAGCTATGTATATATTTTATTTTTTTAATTTGTGTACATATTTATGAACAAACTTTGGTTGGGATGTTGTTTTTTTAATACTATTTTGTATCGATTTATACGCATTTAACGCGTAAGTATAAACATTTTACGCCTGTTATAACGAACGCTTAAATTGTATCACCTGGAGTCATAAAGAAATAATTAGCAAAATGCATGTATATATAATGCAAAACATATGTCAGTAATTTCTACGAATACGTAATAAAAGCTCATGTATACTTTAAACGCAAATCATGTACACCAAAAATGATGGTAACTTTACTCTACTCGAACAGTGTAAATGACAGTTCGTCTTTCAACGGGGATTTCGCAAGCGGGATTTAGTTGGGGATTTTCTCAAAATTAGAAAATGTCTACTTCAGAATAACCCATTAATTTCTCGTTAGGAATAAACCAGTTGTGTTGGTGGATTGTGATATGAATTTTGGTAGGATTTTCATTACAGTTATTACATTCATTTACTAAACATATTTTATATTTTTCCATTATTGTATAAAATGTTGTTGAATCTAACAGCACAGAAACGTGGTAGATATTTTTAATTACTTAACATTTATTATAATTGAAAAAAAATGTAGGAAAATAGAGAAAAAACGTTTGTTTAGTCATTTGGTTTTTATTTTTTGGTTCATCTCTTTGTTTCAAAACACGACAGGAAAATGTATAATAACTTATATACAGATGTTTTGTTCAACAGCAACGTCCTTTTTAATTATTTTAGCATCTTGTTCAAGGTTATTAAATTTCAAAATTGTATAATAAATTTAACTGATAATCAATTCGTTAACGTATATATGTTTGAATGTTTTTAAATATTAAAAAAAATGAAATAATTCTTAAATTATAAACAATTATTTCATATCATAAGCGTATTGTATATTTTTTGTTCGTTGTATCTCGTCTGTTCAAATGTCCAAAATATATGTAATGATTCAAAGAGATGTAACAACTTCGATTATCTTAATTATAGTTGTCCATGCACAATTTTAATTCTCTTTTTTAATAGGATGTCCTTTGTATGCTTTTTGGCTTACTGAATCTGAAAACGATCCTCCTCTTAAATATGTTAATTACAAGTAATGACGCTTTTTAAATTTTATTAACTGATATTTGTGTTCGTTTATAATGTCAACGAAAACCTAGAATACGTGAATTAAACGTGGCGTTCATCGGATTGTATTTTTCAGCCATTTTGTACTGGGAAATGAACAATATATTCAACGACATGCGTTCCATTTTGAAATATTATAACTCATGAAGCTCGTCGTCTCGTATTTCGCGTTAAACATTATTGTCCGTCCACTTTAATATTTAAAGCTTGCCTTTATTCCAGAACTTTACTCAACTTCATGTAAATGACATGTGACCGGATTTCGAAACCATTATTTATTCTTCTTCTTTTCTCCGAAATAGAGATAAACTATCGTAAAGAATATCAGAATGACACGAGAAACGACTTTTCTATGTTTACTAATGGTATTAAATGTTGACGTCGGTAGTGTTGATAAAGATGATTTGCAAATAGATTATTAAAACTTAAAACGACATAATATTTTCCTCATAATTTATTTTACACATATGTTTACAAATCATATATTACAATGCTTCAAAATACCCCCCCCCCCATGGTTTATCCTTAATATTTGTATAAATGTTAATATTTCGTTTATTTAAAACACAACCTTTTATCTAACTGGAATAAACGCATACTGTACACTAATGTATTATCATTTTAAGTCTAAAGTTTCGAAATTATCATATGTAAAACATTAAGAAACGTTAGTTACGTGTTCATCCAACAAACCCGTATCGTTGTCTTAGCTTTGTGGACAACGTGTTCAAAATAATACTAGAAGTAGCGTTTTTGTGGGCATGACCAAACATTGTACGAGTCAATTTTGTTTTTGGAATAGTATATTTCCTGTATAATAATGCAGCGTTGTGGAGAGATCTTTAAAACAGAAATAGGGTCGATATTAACAAAGAACGGGCCACCAGAAGTATTACGGTTTCAGTGTTTTTTTTTTGTGTGTACAAANTACCCCCCCCCCCATTGTTTATCCTTAATATTTGTATACATGTTAATATTTCGTTTATTTAAAACACAACCTTTTATCTAACTGGAATAAACGCATACTGTTCACTAATGTATTATCATTTTAAGTCTAAAGTTTCGAAATTATCATATGTAAAACATTAAGAAACATTAGTTACGTGTTCATCCAACAAACCCGTATCGTTTTCTTAGCTTTGTGGACAACGTGTTCAAAATAATACTAGAAGTAGCGTTTTTGTTGGCATTACCAAACATTGTACCAGTCAATTTTGTTTTTGGAATAGTATATTTCCTGTATAATAATGCAGCGTTGTGGAGAAATCCTTAAAACAGAAATAGGGTCATTATTAACAAAGAACGGGCCACCAGAAATATTACGGTTTCAGTGTTTTTTTTGTGTGTACAAAATCGGGCCGGTATCCGTCCCCACTCCCAATTGAAAAAAAAGTACATGTATATATTTTCCAAAATGTGACCTAAACATTCCTAATTGAGGGTTTCCAAAATCTCAACATTTAGTTCATCTACAATCCAGCTCTATAAGTTGAATCTTTGAACCTTAGTAAATATAATATTGAAAACACTTTTATTGTCAATTTTGAAGCATTTATTAGCAAAACAACAACAACGCTAATTTCCCAATTTTAGACAAAATGCCGTGATTTTTCCCATTCCAAAGGGACCCGGCCCCATTCCCAAAATGGTGAAAAAAAAAAACAATAGGTTTTGCGAACAACGCAATTGGCAAAAATAATAATAAAGAAAATAACATTCAAGAAATAAACATCCCAAAAGACCACTATTTTTCATGTAAAAAGAACAACAACAACATTGTACTCTTGTCTTGTTCAGGCAGCGGCTATGGGGCTATGATGGCGAGCTACCTGGCAGGGTCGGGTCACGTGCCCGACTCCTTGAAGCATCTACTTCCGGAAATGCGCCAGTACTGGGGCGCGACCGCCCAATCTGAAGGTGAGAATGGGGATGACATTTAATGAATTATTTACTTAAGTTCAATTCGCATCACATACAGTCATTTTAAAGTACTTGAACAATATTTGATTATATACAACTAAATTGCAATGTCGTTATACCTTTTCGACAAGTCCGTATACATGTATGCTTGTGACCGCATGCATGATAAGGTATATTTGTTGTTTATTTATTGTTTATGTCGTCTGTGATACACCAAAATGAAAGCGGTTGCGTTTATTATTTTGCTTATTAGAACGCACTGCATCTCTGTGTGTGTTTTTTTTCTTCAAACTATATAAGACCGATTTAAAAAATGAAAACAAAATACGTATGACGATTTATGCTTAAAACATTTATTAAGACAAATTTAATTTTAGGTGTGGTACTTTAATTTTCCACCACCCTTTTCCCAAATTCAAACTGATAATAACGTGTAATGTGAGCTCACCTCTGAGCAATTTATGTTTATCCATTTTGAGATATTAATTTTCTTAATGCGGCGTTGCTGACATTTCAGAAGACATAAAATTGATTTAATCTACCACGTGACTAAGTTTCCATAATAAACGGCTATTTTTGTGGTAGTCCTCTATCGGAGAGCTTAGCGCGCACTGGGAGAATTGAACCGCCGGCAATCCTCCGGCCAATAACTCCATTTAGTTTCGGTCGTTTGGCTGTTATGAGTTTCCATACACCAGATTCCGAGGAAGAACATCTATAATTTGTTTTGATGTACACTTGTCAATTGATACTGGTATTCGCGACAATGTTGGCGTGACTCGGAATTGCCTTGATTGTCATGGCTACATCCAAAGTGAACGTGACTGCACCGGTACGCGGTATTTGACGCGCGATTGAATAATTGACGTCAGCACTTCAATCAGCACACGAATCATTAAAACATAAATAATACAATTTAGTAGCTATGAATTTCTTTTAAAATTACCTTAACTGGAAACCAAAAATTAAGCGCTGTTCAAACAACCAACAGGAAAATAAAAGTACATCATTCGGCTTTGTCTCATACTTATATATAAATTGTGTCTTTATAAGCATGGTATTACGCTATTTCGCGTTCACCAGGACAGAATATTGATCGAATGTCATTAAAGTTGTAAGTACACACCTGTTGTCACACTCGACCATGTACAGGTATCGTCCATTCATGAATTGTGCGACCCTACGGACAGTAACTATGGTGATATCGGATACAAGTAAATGACACACATTTATATATAAAAGCTTTTGAAGGACAGTTTTCTGTGTTGAGCTAACATTATGTCCTGATCTTGGCAGTGACCTATAAAAAGGTAGTGTTACTTTCAAGAAGTAGTTCGAACAACGAAAATACTTTTAGAATTTGCCTTTGTTTGGCTTGGAATATTGTGTTACGCATTGTCTAAGTTGGCTTCCACATGTATGATAGGTGTTGTCCGTTCCTTATACGTATGGTGAATGTTTTCTAGACACACATCACGGGTAAAGCGCGAATCAATCGCTTTCAGTATCAAGGACTATTAAATAAATGAGCCTCGCTCTGGGAAAACGACGCTTAATGTATGTGCATGAAATACAATAGCTTCACGAGTCACCCACGGCGGGTGTTTTCTTATTTAATCTTATTCCCACCACGCTTTGTTTTCAGGCTACGCTCGGTACCTGCTGGGTACGATGTATTACCCGTACCTGCCGTACCTGCCCGCAACGGAGTCCCTGGCGCTGTTCGCCCAGAGCTCTGCCAGCTCCTCCCAGCTGGAGGCGCTGCACGCACACGCAGCCGTGCAGCACCGGATATACGACCTCCAGAAGGGTAGGCACATAGACTAATCACTTTATATCCACAATTATACTTCTACTTTATAATGTTTTAAATATACATGCATGACTAAACTGAAGAAAGTTAAACGTTTAAAGCAAGTATTTATATAAAAACAATTAGCGACTGGGTTTTATTTAGTGGTGAAAAATCGTATCTGGTTCGTGTTCAGAGCATATAATTTTGTTGTTGTGCTGAAAACCAGAACGTTATGGAAATTGCTTCAGGAAAATATGAAACTCAATCTGGAATATCTCAAAATCTTTTAAGTATTTTGCTATAACAGCAAATACATTTCTCTTTCATTCAGCTACCAGATGTGCGCCCGACTTCGTCTAATGCCAGTCATTATAATTCAATATGTAAACTGAATACCGGGATCGACTTTATCAGCTTACCCCTATTGGTGTTGTCTAACCTAGACAATAAATGCGTTTCTCCAGTAGTGTTTCACCATCCGATTTACATCTTGGCTCATTTCGCTTAAAGTCACTCCCACTGCTTAATCCTCTAAAACTGCGTTTTTCAAACGCAAGAAATGCTAAAATATTTCGAGAAACAGTACAATCGGAAGCATGTAGGCTATTAATAAAACTTAATGACACGACGCTCCTATTAGAGGAGATTAATAAATACAATTAATGACATAACTACTCGTTCAAACTTAATTCGCCATACAATCTTTTCCTGAAAACTGTTTTCTTACATTTCCAATCAACATTTTGTCTGGTAAAACAGATCTTTCTTTTGTACAGAAAGTGCTCATTTATCGTATAAGTATGATCTTCATTTTAAAAACCTGTCAATCTTTCCGCAAGCCATTGTCAATTGACTTGTGCACTCAATACAAGCCATACCATATCACCGATTAGGCTTTTCGCCAATTTTTTGCAATGAACAATTAATCTGTATATGTAGATTGTAACACTTCCCATTACTATGGACCACACACGTGGACATGCTGAAAACTACCTCACGCATGGGTTTTGCCATTTCAGAGGCGTTGTATGGCCAGGGGCCGTTTTCCCCAGTTGTCCATCCACATCTTCACCTTCTACACAATGCCGGGGGCCAGGCTGAGCCCACAAACCTGTCTATTTCTTCTACAAAGGCAAAATTAAGCGGGGAGAAACGCGGTCACGAGGAAGAATTTGGACCTAGACCGCAGGGCCGTGCGCGCGATTCCGACAGTAAAGACTCGAAGCAGAAAGACAACGGAGAGACAAAGGAGCGTTCTGGACCCATCGAAGGACTTGTTGATTTTTCAAAACACTGTGACGGTGGTAGTGAAAGAACCAGAGGAAAAATGTCCAAAACAGACGACAAGGACAGAATTAAAAGTTCCTCTAAAGTTTTAAAATCGCCACCAGTTCGCAGTAGTGAAAGTGCTCGTTCAGCGAGGGAAAGAACGATTTCTCCGAAAAGTAAACGTGAAAGAAGTCACAGTGGTAATTCCCTTTCCAGTGAACGCAATGGAAAAGATAAATCCTATAAACATAGTCCCGCGTTGAGATGCAATGACTCAAGCCCGGTCCCTATAGTACGCAGCAGTTCAACCCATAGCTCTCGTCATAGTGAAGTCAGTCCGAGTCTTCATTCCCCCAAGGCTCATTTAAGTCCAGTGCAGAAAGGTCACCTAAGTGGGTCAAGCCCGGTTCAGATTTCACACCGCGGGGATGCGCAACCCGCTCATTGTTCTCCTAAATGTTTAACACAAACTGTATCTCAACCGCGAGACATTCTCTCGAACAGGGCTAGCATGACTGAACAAGAAGTGCCTGAGAATCTCTGTTTAAAAGACACACGGAGTGGTTCTAGCTTAGAAATACATGACGCAAAAATAAAGACAGAGTTCACGGATCCCATCCCAGTATCAACTTGCAGTCGCATCTCGATATTTTCACCGTTGACCGTAATTACTTCAGATGTCTTAACAGAGGTTCCATCGAAAATGTCGAAAGGTGTGTATCCCCTTTACCTGTTTCAGTTTGTTTGTATTATAAGACATTCGAATTATCTGAATAACATTTTGTCTGTTTTGTTTTTTGGCAACGAAATATTTCTATATATAACATTTTGTCTGTTTTGTTTTTTATGGCAACGAAATATTTCTATCATATTCAATACTTTTTCATATTGTTAGTAAATCACGTTTAGATTAATTTCTTAAATTTTGTTTCGTTCAAGTAGAGAATGAGACATCGCCACAGACTGCCGACAGCCGGATGCAGAGTCATTCCCCGGGCAGCGCCATGACAACGTCCACGACGTACTCTCTACCCTATTACCACAACTTGTTCTCTCGGTCGCAAACCAATGATGGGAAAAAAGTCCACGCAACAACGTATGTTCCCGAAATAGGGACGATTTCTAGTCCAGTGGCTGGCGCACCGTCAGTCATCCAGGTCAAAGGAGGTTTGAAATCCAAGCACGAGGAAAACGGTGACAAGGAAACGGTGAAGAGTAGCAGCAAGCGATGCGGCGACAATAAGAACAAGCTGCTACTTATGAAGAGAGACTCTGACTTACCTGATCAAAGAAAGCATGAAATTGACAAAGATGGAGCGGAAAATGATAACGTGGTTTTGAGTGAAAAGTGTTCCTTAAATACCAGTTTTATCAAAAATACTAGTGTTAAAGTAGGTAAATCTATTAGGTCCGACAAATCTAACAGTTTGGAAAGTCCTGAACAAAATAGTATAATAAATGTTGCACGAAGTGAGAAACATACAAAGGAACGTGCGTCTAAAACTGGCACTCGGTCATCTAATACAATTGCCGCGAGTTTACATTCCCCTAGCAGCAAGAAAACTGGATCGGATGGGTGTGGCTATGAGAAGACGAAGATACAATCAACCGAAAATAAGAATGGCAATAAATTGCATGTTCAAGAAGTTGAAGAAACAGACATAGATGGTAACGTACGGAGGCATGAAGTCCCTTTGTCAATTCTTGATATGTCTGATGTGATAACAGTGTCTGATGCTGAAGATAAAGACAAAGAGCAGAAGAGAGATCAGTTAAAGATAGCAAGTATATCAAAATTGTTCGACTTGAAATCTAAGCAGAATAACGGCAGGCAGACGAAGATCGTTCGACCAATTCCAGTGTCTGCCGTGAAACCGGAATCGCCAGCGAAAGACGGCAAATCGGGCAGCCCGCCTGTTAACCCGGATAAAGAGAAAACTATGCTGGTACAAAGCAGCAAACAATGCGACACCCCGACCCAAAGTTGTGGTAAGTGCCCAGACCTTTTGCATGACAAAATACAAATAAACTTACAAAATAGAATTGTAATTACAGTGAAAGCTGCTTTGCAGATAAAAATGCAAGTTATTCTTATTTTCAAACGTATCGATATCGATTCCCCTATTCTGAATTGAAAAGGATTAAATAAGTAAGTTAAATTGTTTTTAACTTTGCGGTTTAATGTTTTGTACCAAACGTGTCATGATATGTAGAAGGACGTATGTTCAGCATTACAAACCCTCGTTGTCAACATGCAATTGACTCGCGCTCTGGGAAAAAGGGTTAAATGCGTATGCGTAAATTGCCGTCCCAGATTAGCCTGTGCATTCCACACAGGCTAATCAGGGACGACACTTTCCGCCTTAACTGGATTTTCGTCAAGAAGAGTCGTCCTTTAAACGAAAAATAAAATAAAAGCTGAAAGTGTCGTCCCTGATAAGCCTGTGCGGACTGCACAGGCTTATCTGGGAGGACACTTTACGCGAAAGCATTAAACACCCTTTTCACAGTGCGAGGCTCAATTTCTTGGTATTCTTCAGGAATACCGATAGGCATCGCTGTTGCGAGACAGAGGTCGATTGCACCGAAGCTCACCAGCGGTACGACTTGTAACTATATTTTCACCAGTAATGCACTTCTGAGATATTTTCCCATCAGGTTTTGTTTTCGGTATATATTTACATTTGTAACCCGTCTTTGAACGGCTTAATTAACATCGACATGAATATTTTCCGATACCATTTATGAATATTGTCATTTATGTTAAACACTTAAAATAAAGATTAATCGAAAACGAGATGTTATCTCAATTGTTTATAATCCGCAATTTCACCAATTCATGTGTGATGCAACTGTTTCAGATAAGGAAATAAAAAAGAACGCGGATGAAATAAAGCATAAAAACCCCGTCGCCGATGTGAAACCTATGAGGTAACACCGATGATTTATAATTTGCACTTGTACCCTAACGGTATAATGGCCTTTACATGTTTACAAAATATCGTCTTCGTTAAACCACTTTCCCAGTCATATGATCTAAGTTACATAAATGAGGAGAAAGAATTCACTCTTATGAATAATGAACAGAAATTTGTATATGCTTTGTTAACTCATATTGAAATGTCAGCCTATGATATTTCGAGTAAAACATGCATATATTCGTACCCACATTTTTTTTAACAGGCGAACGAAAATTCGCATTGAATATGGTTCAGCTTAAAATATTTTTTTTCCTTGTGTATACTACACATGATAATAGCTGTTTGGTGAAAAAACTGGTGCAATAGCTTCAAATAGACATAGAAAAAGATAACAATCGAAGAGCACCTTAAACAAAATGTTCTGTTCTTTTTCTACCTCAATTTATACAACTATATATATTTTTTTACTATTACTTGTTCAGGCCCTTCAAGGATATCCGGCCGTCGACAAAGGGCACTGCGAACTTGGTGGACAAGATGAACGAACTTCCGGCGAATCTCATTGTCACAGGTGAGCCCGTGTACTCGTATCATCCATCTCGGGTCTCCTTCACAAAGTATTATAAAATATCCTGAAATCTGCAAACAATTAACACGCAACAATGTATAACTTCTATTGCATTTTGAAAACGTGTACATCTACGTTACATTTTATATGGTTGAATTGACTTAATGGATGCAACGACCATAATTATACAATACACATGTCAATGTATGTGCGCTCTGCATAGTGTATATGACATCCCGTGTCCTTGCAGGCGGCCCCGCGGCCCCGGGCATGTTTTGGCCGGACGACCCCGCATCCCGGCAGTTGGCGGCCCAGCTGCTGCAGTCGAGCGCCTCTATGACACCCACGTCCTGGTACGGTCAGGGTTCTTACCCGTTCCCCCACGGCATTCCAACCACCCTGTCAACGGTCTCTGGTTCGAACCAGCTGCCGTACACCGTGCCGGCCGGGTTGAAACTGGCACAGGACTCCATGGGGCAGATCTGGCTCGTGCCGTCTGGTTAGTATTATGTATTGTTTCTTCCATGGGTGTTGTTGTCGCGCACTTTAACTAGTCGACATTTTCGACAAATTATTAAACTGTATTAATATTGCTGTCATACTTCGGTATTTTTTTAACTTAAAATAATTCTAGTATGTTGAAATCTCCCGAAAACAACTGGTTTGTTACGTGGTTGACACAACCTTTAATACAAATAATGAGGTTACACAATAATTAATTGTAATATGATCATCGTGCTTGTATATGTTTGTCACTTTAAATTCCATATATTTTCTGTGTAGGCGCAGATATGTTTGACAGTAACCAGGTGTTTGGTGGCGGGCTTCACATCGGGAACCAGGTGGAGCGCACTTCCGCTTTCAATCCGGCGGCGACGTTCATCACCGGGGGGCATGCGTCCATGGCCTCCACGCTCGTTTCCCAGAACTCTCTCTTCACCGGAAACGCCGCCATCACGGACAGACCGGAGATGAGCATGCATCCCTTTGTTCCAATATTAGGACACAATGTAGGTTCAAATAATAGTGTCTTAATTTATATCGTAAGTCCATTCATTGCTTTCATTTCCTTAATTTGCACATGTCTTAAGGTAATGTGAGTTAACGTTAACAGCCTAATAGGTAAACATTATTTGCATTAAAACTCGTACGTTGAAGTGATAGATTTTAAGAGATACATATGATTTTATAAGAATATTTAATCATTATTTTCATGATCTGCACGATTATGACAATTTGTTGTTTGTATACTACGTCTGATACTATTGTATTTTAACCTAAACGAGCGTCCCTTATGTTTCAGATCTTACCGCATTCTGAAATCCCCTCAATAAAAGACGACGCTGGTCAACCGGAAGTAGACCGATCCCAGTCGCCCGGAAGTGCTCAACAGGTCCTTACCACCACGTCACTTGGCAGCGACCGCGTTGACAACCGCCAAACACTTCTCAACGTTGCACAGCCAGGTGGGAAAGAACCAAAATGTGTACATTTACATCTAGTTGGAATATTTAACCATCAACGCTTTTTTCTATACTAGTTTAGCATGGTATTTGTATAAGTATAGTTGTAAAAACATATTATTTTTTTTCATTCATTGTAAATACAGTTGCGTGAAATATTATTGTGGATATTCGTACGAGTTTATTTCCCTAGTGTTCCTGTAAAATCTTATTCAGAATTAGTAATTTGCATTTTAATTACAAATATCAGTATTATATCATTTATTATTTGAAACGAGCTTTTTATAGTATAGCGAGGGAAGTGCGCGGAACTATGTTTTGATACTGAAATGTTTCGTCGCTGATATTTTTTTACATTCAACACTCGAATTTTTCTTTCCGCTGACGACAATGCAATTCTCTTTGAGATGTCACATTGGTGTATGTCGGTTAAGAGCTATTCATAGCTAATGTTTCTTTGTTACACATGTACCGACTTAAAATAAAATTTGATTTGTGAACACCATGTACACAGCTAGAGAAAATAGTTGTTAACATAACCATTATGGTTATATATAACAATTTATGAGTTCAATGGATCTTTTTCCTTCAAATGAGAATCTTGTTTGACGTTGATTTATCTTTGTGTGGGCCTCATGACACTGACCATACTGTACTGTATAATACAGCCATAGTATTCGGATATAAGATAACTGACATAACTAATAACAATAACATTGCGCTTAAGCTTAATTATCAATTGCATTTAAAAATTAAGTAGAAAGAAAGAAGAAGGTCTGTCGTTCGTTCCTTGCCATTTATTTATTAATCATTGCATCACAGCTCGAAATGGATTCTGCACTTTTCAGGGCTGGCTATCGGAGAACGAGATCATATGGGATTTCAGTCGTCCCTTGTTCCCATGATTTTCAATCCACAAGTCATTCCCACGTCCGCCTCACAACTTTTGGTCCAAGCGGAGGACCAGTCGGAACCGACGTCCCTGCAGTCACGTGGTACCTCCCCCATGCTGCCCGCCTTGGACTCTTGTTGCGAGGAGACAAAGTCAGACGACAACTGCGAAGATATCGTTGACGTCTGCGACTCTAATCACGCGGTCGACGAGAACGCCAATGATGACGTCACTTTGAAAGAAGAATGCGAGGAGACAGAGAAGGAGCGCACGCGTATGTTGTTCACGAACCACGATGACGATACAGGTTATCATGAAGATGGAAATGATAAAATCGTGTGTAAACAGTCTCTTGTTAATGTTACTACGGAATCAGGAGGTTGTGAAAGTGTAACGACCATAAGGGGAGCCAAACCTGCCTGTCCATGGCAAGACATGAACTATGAAAACATGAATACAAGCAGGTTTAAAGATATTGGATCTGAATACGACCCATATAAAGATCCACAAGTTCTGCAAGCTGTCGATGGGTTGGAATTATTAAGTGCGTTGGCGGAGAAAAGTGCAATGGTTAAAAAACAAGACGAGTTTAAAATCGAACTAGACAATAAAATAGATCCCACACCTAAGCAAGTAAAAGTGTCATTCACAGGGAAAAAAGCGAACACCATTTGCGAACCGGTGGTCAAGAAAAAATCTCGAGTGAAATTCGGATTTGCATCTGTACCATCTAAAGATATAAAAACACCAGTGGAGGAAAAGAAAACGACAACATTTTGTGGAATTACTATTCCTGAAGGTGACCATAATTTTCCCATTCGTTTACCTCAAGATTGTTACAATCTTATCTTTACGCGTTTTTTTGACATAATTATTTGCTTATCTGCCATCATAGGTCAATTAAAAAATTGAATGAACTAGTGGATTAATTGTGTTGATCTTTTAACGTCCTTAAATTAAGCAACTGTTTCTTTTAAGTATAGAACGTTTTGCCATTTTCGCTATGATTCGTGCAACTAAATCTTCGTTGACTGTTTAGAATAATTTACCGGCGTTTTAAGCTTTATGTCAACTAAGGTACTGTCAACTGACAAAATAACTCAAAGAAACAGACCTGTCTTCTTTCGTTGTCCTAGACGACGAGGTGATCGACTCCATCGAGCTGGAGATGAAGATGCGGCTGGCGGAGCTCCAGAGGCGCTACAAGGAGAAGCAGCGGCAGCTCGCCAAGCTCACGCCCAAGGTCAAGCCCAGGGAGGCCGAACAGGACGCTGGGAAGTTGAAAACTGAGTATGTCCATAAATATGACGTTGTTTTTGCAAGTTCTACTCAAATAGAATGTTCACACTCTTTGAACTATTTGCTGCACGTGTTTGGGGTTACAGATAATTCACAACATTTGACATGTGTACACAATGTTCAAATGTCTAAATGTTCTACATTTACCGTTGTTACAACTTTCCCCTCGTATAATTTGCATTTGGAACTAATTGCATCGGAGATTTTGCGTTGAAGTCACATTCTTTTTTTCGGAGCCTGTTTCGTCCGATTGATTTTGTTTCTAAACTTCTTTTTCTTTAATTGCCGTTTGCACATGATTTCTGTGAAAATAAATAAGGCTTCTCTAATATTCATTTTTGTCCGAGTAGCAATTGGTTGTCATCTAAGTATTTGTTATTTTTACACGTAAACATATGACGACAGAGATTAATATTGGCTTGGAGTATGTAATCTTTTTTATAACAGTTACATGTTTTATTTATATAAGCTGCATGTTTTGTTTATGTAACAACCGCAATAAATCATCTTCTAGGCAGTTGAAACAATTTTTTTTTATGTTATCCGCATAGTTATCTTTATTGCACGAGAAACATATTCGCGCGTATATGTGATATGCGATAATAATAATTTTGACAATTCAGTTCTGTTCAATTGGGACACATCGGAATAATCATATTCTAATAAATTACTTCGAAAGAAAGCATTACAAAACAGTTGTTTGTTCGAGTAATTACAAATTAAAACATACAAAACAATCTCTAGCAAATAGTGTTCGCATTTTTGTTAATTCTACGCGTACTTTTTAACCTAGTTGTTCGTGAGCTTCATATGATCATCAACCACTATAGAGAATTGTATGTTGCTGAATTCAGGAATGAGACGCATAAAGGGCCTGGACGACCCAAGAAGAGGTCGCTGGACCCGGGGGATTCTAGCGAGTCCGCGCAGTAAGTACAAAACGAACGCTTGCAATGGCGCTCTATGTCAACAATCGTTATGGACTTTTTGTAAGTTGTTTTCACTGTAGCCAGTCAGATATAATGATTTTAAATAACGCCAATTGTGATTCTTTGATAACTTCTTGTGTACATATTGAACAATGTGGGTCGGTAAGTCTGCTCGAAGTAATTTGTCTTGTGTCTAGCGCAGTGCCCACTGACCGTAAGTAAGTCCCTTTTTGTAGCGGGCCTGTCATTCACTGCGATAACAATACACTAACTGACATCCGTGTATTTTATGGCAGGCATTTGTTGAATATCGTTTAACACGACATGGAATTGTAAACTCTGTCTTGTAAAAAGGCCATGCGTTGATATTTGAACTGACATTTTATTTTTAAAAAGTGGGAAGAGTCCAAAACACAAGCGAGCTGATTTGGGCCCGCACAAGTCTCCGCCAAACACCGGCAGTGGTTCCACATCCGGCCACAACGGGCAACCGGTCCGGAAGAAGAAGCTCGCAGAAATGCTAGTCGATAGGGTATTCCGAAGGACCGGGGGTTCATTTAAGGTATACACATTTAAACATATTAATTTAAAACAGTATGCCTTTCTTTTTTTATTTTTTTTAATTTTTTTTTTAATTCATGTTTAAATAATAGTGCGAGACCTAATAATGTATTTTATGATAATACATTGACAAGGTTATGACATTAAAAAGAAAAAGTTTTTTTTGTCACAGGTGTTTACGTGAATATCTTCACTTTTTAGTATCGATTACAATGTCCACTATTATGTGAAATATTATACTTCGTTATTAGTACATACACAAGGTGTTTTCTTTTCAGTAAGAAAAATTCAAATAAACACGACACAATTATACATCGCCATGTGAATTTAAGATAGCTAATTTACATAATTGCATTATTGGTACTGTAATTGGGGCATTATTATACATCGAGATTATGTTGTGTAGGGAAACACTAGTATGCCGTACATGTTTAACCCTTTGAGCGCTGGAACCGGATTTTGAAGGCCTTTGCAAACAGTTTGGATCCAGATGAGACGCCACAGAACGTGGCGTCTCATCAGGATCCAAACTGTTTGCTATTCTGATAGTATTCTTTGAAAAAAATCGAAGAAAATGCTAATTTTAGAAATTCAGCAGACGACATTTTAGCAGACGACAAATTTCCCAGCATGCAAAGGGTTAATCCTTGGAGACCTTTGCATGACAAGTTGCAGTCTTCAAATAACGGCCTCCATGCATGTAATAGTTGGCAAAAATACATTATTATTAGGTTTATAATGACAAAACGTCATTTATGTTGATAACCATGGTAACGGCAATTGCGGATATTGCAGATCCCACTGAGTAAGAAGATCAATCTGATTGCCCCGGCCCGGATCGAATACCCCGGGGGTCAGGCATCGAGCGTTGAGAAACCCAACCCAGGTACGTGCACTCGCAGTAGCCTTTATTTTATTTACCGATCAAATTCATTATTTTAAAGGGCATAAATAAGAAAATGTGTGCCGAGAAACCCAACTGAGGCATGGCCGTTTGAGGAGTTCATTTGTTTTTATGCTACCATTCAAGATACTCTGCTGAATAGAAATGAATTTGAATAGACTATAAAAATTGTGCCGAGAAAGCCAACCCAAGGTACGAAGCGGCAGAGTAGAGCTTTCATTTTGTATGTAGTGTTTGTTTAAATGAAGCGGTAAACATGTATTGTGTATTTAATAGTGTAGGGGTATAGTTTAAATGATTTAATGGTTTATTTAAATTCATTGAATAGAACATGTGAACATTATTTAGTAATGGTTAGGTTTATTAGAAACGACCATTTAATATGTGAGTAAGCAAAACTAGCAAACAATGAAACGCCAGAAAGTTTGTCAGGAGATAAATGTGTTCATATCCACTACTTTTATAACAGAAGACCAGCTATAAACATAAGATGATTTAAACTGTGACCACCGCCTTGGACGGTCAATACAAAGCATTTAGGGTTGAAACCGGTTTAACGGCAAGCACTCTAGGTATTTGGTCGTACTAAACATTCGAGAGATGTAAATCACTCTTAAGTTATGATAGAAGCATGCACTTTTTTATAATAAGGTCATCAAATAAATAAATTGAGTGAGTGTGTATTTCAAGCAAAATAAAAATACTCCATGCATATTTTTTTATTTAATAATTGCAAGTGGAATTAATTATATGCATATTACATGTCCATTGCATTGTTTTATTTCGTGTTTGTATATCATGTTAAGTAGTTATACCGTTGTAACTACTGTTCAACATCTTCAATTAAGAACAGACATGTGATACTGTTTAATAAATCTTTAGTGTGATTTATTACTAGATTTTTTTAATTAGTTTGTACTGATAAACATTATAGTAACATGAATTTTTTGCTTCATGAGCTCTCTTTGATGATTGATTTTATGCCGAAAAAGCGGGATTCTTATGAAAATAATTTGAACGTTCAATTCATTAATGATCGCAAATTGTTTCTTTAGGATCGCCGAAACGCAATGTACATAACTATTAATTGTGTGACATTCATTTCCCTATAGTAGATTCACTGAATATTATAATATACAATCCATGCGTTTGGTCGGTAATAAGCAATAAAATGCAACATGCACTGTGTATAATTTTGTTGTTGTTGTTTTTTGCACATAACACATCGATGTGGTGATAATGCATTACGATAAAACGATGAAATTGGAGTATCAATGTAAGATGATGTTTAAGCTGCGCTTTACGTTTTGCTTCTGTGAGTGCAATTAAATTAACCGATCAGCAACATCTTCGTTGCTACGAACAACTTCCAGTAGTTTTGAAGTCCTTTTTAAAGTTTCATGTATCCGTTGTGATATTTCGTGCGCTCTTCGAGGTCACCGTGACCGAGCCACACTCCGAGAAAGACCTGTCCATGTACCCCTGGCAGTAAATAGTTTTGAATTAAGGTCATTATTAATTGCATGTATAAAATAGCTGTATAACGGATGAGGAATATTTTGCAGGTCGCCGTAAGAAGTCTTTGGATTTTGGAAAGCTGATAAAACGCTCTCGGCTCTCCCAGTTCGGCGACAAGTCAGAGCACTATGTTGGGGGTAAGTGCGTGTTTACCTGTGTTTACTAACACGTGTGTCTGGCGCGCGCTCACAGGCATGCCGTGGCGCACGGGGTGTATGACATCACGGTGCTGGTGCAGACATTCTGTCGAATGTACAGTGTTTAGATCTTCATATTTGGCAGGTTTATTAACATCGTTTTTACCGTTTGATTTGTGCCATCTTTCGTTTCTGTCGAAACCTTGAAACCTTAACAACATTTTTATTAAGTATCTCATTGTCTTGTACATAATTTAAAAACCTATTTTGGGGTCTTGCTTTTAAGGGTTTTGGAACAAAAAGCATCACGAAAAGAAGCATTTCCTGTCGGACTCGAAGCAAAGGAAGCCGAGCAAGACTGAAGGTAAGCGAGTGATGTCACGCTGCATTGGCACATAATGTGCTGTACTATTTCATACGATATATACAAAGGCACTGTTGTTCTTTTTCATGCAACATTGACATAAAAGGTGCTGTCCAATTTTGAATGTTTCTGGTTTTGAAAATTCACCCTATCACTGCATTGTGAGTGATAGAATCAAGTTTGTTTTAGGGTAAAGAAATTTTAACAATATCGCAAAAAGTAGGGTTGTGACCTAAATTGATTTATGCCGTTTCAAAGGAAAAGTTATCATCGTTTGTATAAAGATATATGTTCAATTCACTAGAAATACTTTTGTGAGATTTACATGTACCAACAGATACCCCGAGTGAACGCAAGTACGAAAACGGACTGGGCCTGTTGGCAGAATATGCGGCCAAATCACGAGACGAGAGTTCATCCAAGAAGAGGAAGAGCGAACCAGGTATGTGGGAGAATGCTAGAGAAGTATAGTTGTGTCTTTGTATTTCAATTTGCTTGCATGTGGTTCAAAGGTGTCAAAACGACAGCCAATCAAATCACGTAATTGAGAGAAAATAACAGGTATCCAACGATAATCCGTGTTGCAACGTATTTAAATCGCTTTCAATTAAATTTCATGTTGCGGAAAGTATTATTGGCAGTCAAAATATTAGTGTATATGAGATTGGAAAATAATTTTTTGTACGATTTAGATTTGTGTAAGATCTATTTTATTTGAATCGACATTATTATTGCAGTCATATCGGTTTTTTGTTATTTAAATGTTCAATTTTCAAATCAAATAATTCAATTGCGCGCTGAATTAATATGCACTAATATTATTTAAAAAAAAAATCTTATTTCCAACAATTCTTTGAACAGTTACGGTAAACTCTCCTGAATCTCCAAACAAGAAGCGAAAGCCTGGACGCCCCAAGAAATGCGACTCCGTGCAACCCGGTTTTACAGGTATTCCATCAATGCTGGAAATGGTGGCTTATGTGTTTGATATTAATTTAGGTTATTTTTCTCGCAACCTGTAAAAATAATTGATGTTGATCTGTCATTCTTATGAGTTCTGTATTTACGTGCAGTCAGGTGCATATTGTATTCCCTGGTCTAAAAATATTGTCCTCGATGTTTTAAATGTCAAATAAATAGTGTGTTTTTTTGTTTTTCTTACAGAAACAATTGTTGCTAAGCAATCGAAACACATGGACTTCTTTCGGTTGCAAAATGGCGACCAAACACACGAACGGAAAATAAGCGTGAGTAGCAACTTCACTGCGTAATAGCGTGCTATTATAATTAAGAGCTATTATGAAAATTAGTTTGTTTGTTCAACAAAATTATTTTCAATATCAGTGAGAAATATTATTTGTTCTTTTGTAATTCCTCATGAATTTCCCTTGTGTCTGCAAAATAATAAGTTACAAATTAGATTTTTTTTGCGATAATTTTATGCGTGAAAAAATAATGTGCATGTGAGAAGTACATGACCATCTATCTTCTGTAGAAAATATATGAATGAAGAAATGACTTAATACGATGCAATTGTATTGCACCGTTCTACTCTATTTCTTGTATCCGTGTTGCAGTTGGAAGGTAAGACCCCACTGAAGCCCCTCTATCTGGATGAATGGAACGTGCGGCGTAGTGAGCGCATATTCCTTAGCGACCCGAGCCCACAAACGAGCCCTACCACCGTCTCCCCTGGCAACCAGGCGCCCAAAAACAAGATTGGATCGCCTGCACCGAAGATGTCTATGAAAGTTAATTCTCCGGGTTCGAAAACAACAAGCGTGGTCTCTTTCAATGGCGGGAAGGAGGACGTGAAGCAGAAGTGCGAGAAACAGAAGAAATCGCAGACGTTGAATATGTCGCTGAAGGTGAAGAAGAAATACTCGTCTGGCATGAGTCAGCAGCAAAGAACAAGGGAGAAAACTGCAGAATTGGTCATGGTAACAGCATATTCCAATAGCGTCCCTTTTGATATTGCCAACTCACAAAAAGCACCAATTACAGTCGTCGCTATGCTAGGGAATGTTGTTTAAACTTTTTTTTAATCAAAATCTATCTTACTTCTCCAGTCAAAGGTCAATTGTATGAGGATAAATGTAGCCGCTACATCGATCTTATAAAACTACCCTAAAACGACATATGGTGCGCATTAATCCGATTTCCATCGGTCTTGTAAAAGCGTCGTACTTCCTCCAGTCATTTACAAGAGGGCTAGCTCTCTTTGCCAAATAACATGTACATATATACCGAAGTAAAAATAAGTTATGATTGTTATTTATATAGTGCTATAGTTTTGGTATAACACGCGCTACTTGCATTATGTAACAGGCCTCAAGGGAACGACTGGAACAGAAGTCAAAGAACCGGAAAATCAAAGAAGAGCACGAGTCGAAAGTGGACCGTCTTAGAAATGGAAGTGACAGTGACGATGTGCCCCTGTCAATGTTTAAAATTCGGCCCAAAGTTGAAGGTAATTACGTTTAAATCTTTAGTTATTCAGTATTAATTACGCATTTTAATATGTGTGTTAACATGGTGAATGTAACTGAAAATATCACCCGTAGGGCGCTAACATTAAATGACATTGCTGGTACTACGATAAGGGCAGACGATATTACAAACTATTAAAATATTATCAATCTCATTTACTTCAGTTATCCACTAAAACTAACTTCCTTTAACAACGTATGCAATATAATATGTTTACACACAGATTGAATTATCCGCATCATGTTCAATACAAAGTGTCTACAAGTGTCGATTCAAGCACAAATTAGATCGTTTTTTTCTCATAATTTGTTCGACATATGTTGTCATGCCATCGTCTCTCCAGCTCCCGATCTGCCGCCGTGCACGCTGAGCGCCGACGAGCTGGCGGACGGGCTGCGGATCCTGGTGTTCATGGACGGGCTGTTTCACGAGGGAGAGCTAAAGGCCATCCGCCCGCCGGATGTGTACGGTGCAGTTCTGGACAACGAGCGCAAGACCAGGCCGCACTACTACTCGCAGGAGGAGATCCTCAAGGAAGCGGTGAGTACTGGGGACTTACCGGATATAGGGGCTGTGCGCACTGGGGACAAACCGGATATATGGGCTGTGAGTACTGGGGACTTACCGGAGATAGGGGCTGTGCGCACTGGGGACATACCGGATATATGGGCTGTGAGTACTGGGGACTTACCGGAGATAGGGGCTGTGAGTACTGGGGACTTACCGGATATAGGGGCTGTGAGTACTGGGGACATACCGGATACAGGTTCTTCATTCATCGTCGGATATCAACGTTTGACTCATTCCGCTAGGACCGCTACATCGATACTGGAATGTAACGGAATGATTAATCGTGGTTATCCGACGATGGTCATCTTGTGCATGTGATCTCGGGGAATCCTGTCCGTTGTTATAAAAAGACCATTTCTCGATTTGTTACAATGGGCGTCTTTACAAATGCCATAATTTTCGATTTCATGATATATCAATAATGATATAGATAGTGTTAGTGTTACACTGAAGGAATGTTTTAGTGCTTTAAGAAAGCTCTTTTTTTTTATAATTATCAAAATGTCCAAATTTTAGACTTCACAAAATACCAATACCGATATTGACGCTTTTACATTGAAGGAAGATTTAAGCTGACAATTATCTACATGGACAGTCCGTCATCATAAATTGAGGACATGAATGGTATTGCTAAAAGGATTACTTTGAATTCAATCCAAGTGAGTGCTACAATAGTGAACTACTGTGTTTCATGACATTTTTATAAGTCCTTGTTTCTCACAGATCAAGGATACGCGACCCACCAGTCGCGACCAGCTACTGGAAGGCACCCGGATATGCGCCTACTGGAGCCAGCAGTTCAGCTGCCTCTACCCAGGAACTATATACAAAGGTATACACAACCGTTATCAACGTACACTAGCATTACAAGGACTATTTCCGCATGGTTAGTGTCAACACCATTACAAGGACTATACTATTTCCGCATGGTTAGTGTCAACACCATTACAAGGACTATACTATTTCCGCATGCTTAGTGTTAACACCATTACAAGGACTATACTATTTCCGCATGGGTGTCAACACCATCATAGCATTATCTATAAATGGCTTCAGGCATTTCGATCAAATTCAAATTTAAAATAAACACGTTCACTTATATCGTTTCAGTGAAAGTAAGGAGAAAACGATATTTTGTAAGATGACTATATTGAGATTACGTGAAATGCAATCGTATTCAGCTGAACACATAACTACAAGAAATGTATCGCAATTTTGGGATTTAAAAAAAATAAATATACATTTTCGAAAAATAATAATGGCCAACGAGGTTTTCTTAAAAGTGTTACCAACCTCAATAAGTATTGTGATGTAACAACAAATATGCTCCATGCACATTGTATTTCTCTCACCCACCAAACACTGCACAAATTTGTCTTCCCTTACACAGGCAGCCCCAACCCTAGCCTGCAGGATAGGGACCTATACATGGTGGAGTTTGACGACGGCGACACTGGCCGGATTCCCCTAGACCACATCCGCATCATCCCGCAGGACTTCCCCATAGTCGGTAAGCGACCGCGCCGCTGTCAAAATGAGAGTGGCGCAATTGAATGTTGACATATTAAGCACCGGAAGTTAACGTTGTAATGACGTTGTTAAAGTAAACATTTATAGCTCATTCATTGAATTTTTTTTTAATAAAGATTGTTAGATGTTAAGTTTAAACTGGTTCGTATAGGTTTTACTATATCGCATTGCAACGGTTTTTTTTTCTTCTTAAGCTTCGTTTCTTTTTCCAGATTACGATCCAAACCCGCTGTTACTGCTTACTAAGCGTCGACGTACCACATCCGTCTCCGAGGGAAGCGAGCCAAGAAAGTCTCAGTCAGAACCGCCCAGGAAATCCCACAGTGACGTAACCAAGGACCCAAAGATCAAGCGCGGTCCGGGGCGGCCCCCTAAGGCAGAGCGGCTGACCTCCACGGAGTCTGTGGGAGACGAGGATGTGTTCTTAAGGCCGGAAGATGGCTGCAGTGTTGACCAGGGTGGCAGCGGGGGTGAGCGGAGAGGCAAGTTGATATAGTTACCTCCGGATGCTGCCATGTGTTTGAAATCATTGCAATATATTGTAATAATTTTGAGCACATTCGCGTAAATTTGTATGAAATCTTAAACTGCATTATAAATGTTATGCTTGCTCATAAAACGTTGGTGACTCATTTGACAATCGGTACTTTAAGTAACACTGAATTCCTGTTTACCTAACGTTCTGAAAAAATAATTAAATTACGGAAACACTGTATCATCGCGTACATTTCAATGCCACTTATAATATACATAGACATCGTTGCATTGTGTGTTGTGTGTCGTTTTAAAACGCATTATCTCCCAAGTCCCCAGTGGCTGTTTAATGTTGTGAATCTGGAAGCATTCAGCTTATAAAAGCTGGTTTGCTATACTTTTCAGCGCTTCAGTTATATGTAGTAAGATCACATTTTCAGTGTATTCTTTGCTATGGGAATGACCAGTATTTTTGCACTGTACTTTTTTTTTTACCAAAAAACTGTTTCTGCAAAATGTAATCATATATTTGAGACATTATTTGACAATATAAGGTTGGATTTCAACATAATTTAGGATCAGTTTGTGTCATACGTTATCAACGATTTGCACCTAAAAATACATAATAACTATTTAATATTTCATTCAGTATAACAATTTATAAATGACCAAAATAAGACAATCTTTTTTTTGCAATTAATATGGGATTCTTGCACATATAAATTTTACTACATTATATAGCGATTTTGAATTGAATGTAAAACCACTCACCCTCCTTATTTGCATGTATATTATTGTATGTATTTACCTTATATACATAGCGTTGTTTATGGTAAACGTAGTAATTTTGTTTTTAGCTCATCTGAGCACAACGTGATGGCCTTTTGTGTGTCTTGCGTCGTCCGTCGTTAATATTTGCCTTGTGAACATTCTTGAGGTCACATTTATTGCCCAATCTCCATGAAACTTGCTCAGAACATTTGTCAACATGATATGTCAGCAGAATTCGAAATTGGGATCAAAAAACTAAAAAAGGAGTAAAAAACAAGTTCTCTATTAAAAAAAAGGTTCTTAATTCTGAAGAAGCCCAATATATTTACATATTTTTCATAAAACTTGGTGAGAATGTTGGTCCCAATCATATTTTGAACCAGTTCGAAACTGGGTTACGTAGGATCAAACAAAAGGTTTTTAGGTCAAATCAAAGAAAAGGCTTATTAATTCATTAAACTTAATCAGATCATATGTCCAAATCATTCGTTTGGTGAGTTTTGAATAAAGAATAGGCACCTTATTAAAATTTAACAAAAAGCTTGTGAACACTCTAGATGCCAAATGTTTTGCCAAATCTTTATGAAACTTGCTCAGAACATGTTTCCCAGTGATATCTCAACCGAGTGTGAAATTGGGTAACGGGGGTCATAAACTTGGTTACTAGGTTACATTAAAAAAAAGCTTGCTAACGCTCTAGATGTCACGATTATCGATATATATTCAAGAAACTTGATCAGAACATTTTTAGCTCGGCTGTTTCCGAAGAAAACCCGAGGTATTGTCATAGCCCTCTCGTCCTTCCGCGTCGTCGTCGTCAGAAAACTTTAACATTGGCCATAACTTTTGCAATATTGAAGATAGCAACTTGATATTTGGCATGCATGTGAATCTCATAGAGCTGCACATTTTGAGTGGTGAAAGGTCAAGGTCCAGGTCATCCTTTAAGGTCAAAGATCATTTTTTTCATGTGTATCTCATCGACCTGCACATTTTGAGTGGTGAAAAGGTCAAGGTCAATGATGACCTTAAAGGTCAAAGGTAAAAAAAACACAAAATCCAAGCTACCACAGCCGAGCGTTGGCACCCGCTATGCGGTGCTCTTGTTTTTAATGATATTTCGACAAAGTTGGTAGCTCGGTTAGGTGGTGTCAACAAATATGTCAATGGATCGACTTAAAGAAAAAGCGTGTGAACACTCTTCATGCCACATTGATTGCCAATATTCATATAACTTGCTCTGAACGTGTGTTATGATGATTTCTCCGCCGAATGAGATATGATTCAAGTCGATGAAAAACATTGCTGCCATGAGGCGGGGCAATTCTCCTGATCTGACTTTAGTAAAACCATTTGAACAATATAGAAATCACATTAGAAACCCATCCATCATTAAAATTTGCTAAGAATATATTTTTTGAATGTGTTTTTATGATATCTGAACTGAGTTAACAAATGATTGCGGTTTGTTCATAACATGGCTGCTAGTTGTTGTGGGTAGTTTTATTGTGAGACCTAGTACACACTTCCTGCTCAAAACATTTAAGTTCCTTGGGATCTCAGGTGAGCGCCCGAAGGACTATGACCCTATTGTTCGAAATATTTGAAACCTTATATACCCTAGCAAATGCTGGAACTACCTGCAGTTAAGCAAACATAAGGGCTGAATGAAGAGAGACGTTTCACTGTTCGTTCCGTGTAGCATCCAATAATAAGTAACTACTATAGCAACTTTTACCCTAAAGGGGCAAGATTTAAGATTTACCCCCGATTTCTGTGTTCCAGTGGTGTCCATACATCCCAAGAATCTCTGGCAGTGGGCGGGCAGCTCCACCAAGCGCCCCGGAATGAAGGGCAAGGCCAAAAAGGAGTATTACAAAACAGTTTTCAGACATAAAGAAACCATATCGGTAGGTTTCGTGAATCGTTCATAAGAATCACATCATCTCAATCGTTAAACATCCCAATGTCATGATGTGTTTGAGAATTGTCTTCTCATATCATAAACTCGCTTCCATCTTAACCCATAACCATAGCATTATGCTTGTGTGGGTTCTCTTCGCGAATCATTCCACGGCAATCATCTCAACATTTTATCATCGGACATTGTTTGTGAGACACGTCCTCCTGGTTCATCCAATCGTTGTCTTTGAATCGTTAACCACTCATTATGTGTGCGTCAATCGACAAAACGTATTATTCTTTCGCGGTCGCTTTAATTGTTTCCACTAATCATGTTTGTTTCGCCCATTCGTGAACATCATCATCATTACTTGAAAAAGTACATTTTCAATCTATGGATATGGTTTTTTAATGGATTTCTTTGCCTGCGATATCATAACACGTCTGTGAAACTATGAACATAATTCCTACATTTGTACAATAATTGTTTGACGAGGGTGCAGTTAGACACAAACTGCAGATTAAAAAAACAATCAGGATGTTTATTACATTGTATGTGCGAAGCCTGTTTAACGGAAAATTATCTAGCGTCACACGTCGACACGTGTCCTTTTTTCGAATAAAAACTTTACACAGTGTACTGTTGTGACAAATGGGCATAATAGTATTGATTCTAAAACGGTTTACATGTTTAGATAAATAGCATTGCCAAGGCGACGCGCAGTTTAAATTGGTAGATGTGTTCACAGGTAGCGGATTTCTTTTCTACGTTAAATACTTCAAAGCCTTGTTGTCATTGTTTTACAATCTACATTGTCGCTACTCATCGTTGTTCGTATTTCATTCTCGTGTATGGTGCATTTCTTCATGTGTGTGTGTTGTATTGTGCATTATTATTATTAGACGTTTGGAACGTCAGCTGCATTATTTGCGATGATACTATAGAGATTCTATATACATTGGTCTCGTCAGATAACGTCATGTAAACACCTTGTAACTTCTGTTTTTACAAGGAAGTGAAAGAAAAAAAGATAACGTATAACACTTTCAGAATCACCCAATAGAAATATAATTCTAATGGAACTTTTCTTATCATTTGAATGATAAACACTTCTACTAACTAATCAATTTCGAGGGTTGAGGTATTTGTATATAGTCGTATTGAGTCAGTCTGCGGACTGCACATTCTAATCTGGGATGACACTTTACGCACATGCGTTAAGCCCGGTTTTGTCTGAGCGCGGCTCAATAATGTAGCGGCTCAATTATGTAGCATTCGACCCCTGGTTTGATACGCCGCTGCTGTTGTATTGCCCACAGGTTGGGGACTGCGCCGTGTTTATCTCCATCGGGCGGCCTAACTTGCCGTATGTTGGACGTATTGAGAGCTTCTGGGAGACGTGGACGGGGCGCATGGTCGTCAAGGTGAAATGGTTCTACCACCCCGAGGAGACCAAGGGAGGCAAGCGTCTGCAGAACATGAAGGTAGGGGAGATGTTTGGAAAATGGGTTCGTATATTTTTATGAAATGATTGTTCTTAACGTTAATGTGTGGTTGTCCAGTAAGTCAGAGCGGTATGTATATTTGAATTAGTTGAATATATAAAATTGTTGCAAGATAATATGTGATGTTAAAAAGCTAGACCCTTAACTCCTTTAGACTCACCGTGTATGAACATAGTAGATCTATAGACCTATAAGTCTACGTTGCAAATTAAATTAAAAAGTATCGACACAGACAAGAACATCTTGTATACGGCATTAACAAAAACCACTGGGGCTTTATTATTATAATCTGTTTTGTTTGTGTTCAAGGGTGCTCTCTTCCGCTCTGACCACGAGGACGAAAACGACGTGCAGACGATATCTCACAAATGTGACGTCATTCCATACGCAGAATACCGACGTCGTGTTGACGTCATAACGCACGATAGCAATAAAGATGTGTACTATTTGGCGGGTCATTACGAGCCAACTGTTGGTAACATCAAATTTGAATCTGGAGTTGTCTAATGGCGCATACAGATTTGATTCGTTGATACCGGTGTGACATGAAACATAACTTAAGCGCGAAGGTGGAGTGCTCGTGTTCTACAACTATGCCATAACGCAATACTTCTATCGGTGTGGTGTGGTCAAGTGTATGCGTATAATAAATAATATGTGTTTTTATTGAATTAAGACAAATGTGTTATTGAATTAAGACAAACGTTGCATTGTGGTGAACTGTATATACGCTTATAAATCGAACTGCAACGCCTGGTCATTTCAGTGGTGTTAATTTATAAGAAATGTACCGTCGTATAAAATATGGATTTATAAATAAGGGGTCCAAACTTAGGATGGATACGTCCAGTGAATGATCACATCAGATAACACGTGGAATGATACGTTTTAAGATATAAACGCATTTATTTCAAGTTTGTGCAATAATTATCAACAGCAAATATCGTTTTTAGTAAATGTTGTTATTGTTTGTTTTGTATTTGAATCACACTTTGGCATATATTGGGCCTGTCCATCTTGTCTCGATTGTTCGCTGAAAGAATTCCATTAGCGACTAGCGACTGTCTCACTATCCGAGCTAAAGGAAAGCATGGGAACCATGTCTGGAAAATCCCGATTGTTTATATTGTAGGGACATCCGTCTGTGGTAGTCTTGGTTTGTTCTAACTTACGCTGCCATTGAAAGCGCATATTTTTACGGTATGACTGAATAGCGGAAAGGGACCCATTCGGATGTTTCCGTAGCTTTCTTCCATTGAACTTATACAGTGCCCCACATATAGTCATTAATTCTTGATGAAAATTGATAAATATTTTAGTACAAACACATTAAAATGAATAACTAGTATAGTAAACAATACTATTGATATGTTAGAAAATGTCAAAGAAATAAAACGAAGCCATTTCCGTTCACTGAAAGCCATTTCCGCACACAGAGACCATTTCCGCTATTCAGTCATCCCCCATTTTCCGTAGGTCAGTCTTGCACACTACCGTAACAATCGTGTAAGTTGTCGTATGAACGTGTTAATGTAATTAACTAATTTGATGTCATGACATGCGAACTATGCTCGGTAGCGGTCAGTGTGTTATTTCAACATTGGTTGATTACATGCATGTTATTTGTGTTGTGTTCTGAGAAAACTGGGCATAATGCTTGTGCATAAATTGTCATCCCAGATAAGCCTGTGCAGTCCGCACAGGCTAATCAGGGACGACAATTTCCGCTTCTATGACATTTTTCGTTGAAATGAAGTCTCTTCTTAGCAAAAATCCAATTTAGGCGGAAAGTGTCGTCCCTGATTAGCCTGTACGGACTGCACAGGCTAATCTGGGACGAAAATTTACGCACATGCATTATGCCCAGTTTTCTCAGAACGCGACACATTTATGTGCAACACCATGCTCAATTAAACACACACTGTGTGAATTGGAAGTTCCGTGATGATATTGTTACACTATGTTGTGCTTGCAAATGTTTTTTCCGTGGGCATGACATCATAGGTTGGTTTTCAATCGTATTTTTCTTACACACTGGCGATGTAAAATAGCTTAATAGTGTAGCAGAAAATGAAAGGTTGTGTCAAAATAGCAATGTGTACAAATGTGCCTTACTTCAACGTGTTCCTTGTATTAACTATTTTGTTTTAACGTGATTGTATATATCTGTGTATTTTTGTGTATGTCGGCGACTATTATAAGACTTAAGTTCCTATTTTTTAAGTTAAGTTTTTTTGTTCACACAGTATACTTATGCATTCCCTTTAGGAAATCATTTTGTATCTCTGATAGTATCTCTACAGGACATATGATTGTCACCATACAGACATCAAATCAATATTTATAATGACATGCATATTGATTAATATTATAATCATACTGACCATGAGACAGCTAACTTTTCGGAAATACCTTAGACGAACGTTTATGCATAATAGTTGTACTTGTTTTTAACTTATTTTTACATGTATTTCCTTTTCCTGTGTATTACAACAATCACAATTTGTTTTCATTAACATTTGCGAGTCTGTTTGATCCTTTTTGTTTGGCTTCATATTCTCGGACTATTAATCAATCGCATGCCGTTCTTTTTGTAGGTCGTCAATATATAATTATTAAAATATGACACGAGTTGCCATTTCATACGGTATTTTATTATCCAGAGAATTATTCGGTTATCTCTCAAAGATTCGTAACTTAACGAACATTCCTTAACTTGCTAAATAAAATATCGTATGAAAGGATAATTGTTTGAATATCCTTATATATTTTGCTTTTTTCTTGTTATGTATTGCAATTTATGTAAAAAAAAAGACGAAAATGTGCTGATAAGTTGTTTTGTTTGTTTCGTGTATCAAATACCTAGTACGTTTTACGATATGGTTCTAAACATGTGTTATGAATATACTTTAACACTTACTGATGTGTTAGATCGATTCGAAACATTTCACTATTTTATTTTTGTATTAGCTCACCAGAGCACAATGTACTTATTGGGAGCTTTAAGGATACTGTGCTGTCCATCCGAGCGTGTGTGCGTTCGTCCGTAATAACTTTTTTCTTCTTACGACTTCTCCTCCTGAACCGCAGGGACGTTTTTTTATGAAACTTCACAGGAATGATGTTTGGGCGACCCTCTTTGAAAGTTGTACGAATCTGTCCGGTTCATTGGATATATAGTTCGCCGGAGCTAAACATAGTTTTTTTTTAATGAAAACCTCAAAAATAGTCTTCTCTCAAACCACAAGCATCGTCTAGTGGTTTTCTACGAAGGTTGTTTAAATCATGCCACTGGGGTCAAAACGGACCACGCTCCGTGGTTTGCATTATTTATATAGACTTCTATAAACAAACAAATATATTATGAAATTGCAAGGGTGAGGGGTTTAATATTTGATGTGTAACATCGTCTGGCGGTCGTCTACAAATATTGTTCAAATAATGCCGCGTGGACCAAAATTGACCCGGTGCTTGGTCCTTGTTTTCTTTTTATGTATGTAGAAATACTAATGTTCATTGTAAAAACTTAAATTTGTTCCAGTATTGTCTCATACACCATTAGGGCTGTGTCATACAGAGAAAGAACCTAGATAAAAACACAGTTAATACACAATCATCGCCAAATATACACATAACATGTTAGTTTTTACCTGTCTCAGGTGAGAGACGTAGGGCATTTATGCCCTCTTGTTTTAAAATAATTGCTGTCAAAAGCTCTTATTTTTTTTTAAATGTCAACGCTGCCAATATGTGTGTTTATGTCGGAAATGCTTAAACTATGTCTGCTATTGTACCTATGAGTTTACGTCTATTCTGCAATATACGTATGAGTCGCGTTCTGCGAAAACTGGGCTTAATGCATGTGCGTAAAATGTCGTCCCATATTAGCCTGTGCAGTCCGCACAGGCTTATCAGGGACGACACTTTCCGCTTATACTGGATGTTCATTTAGATGAGACCTCCTTTAAACGAAACAAATCATAAAAGCGCAAAGTGTCGTCCCTGATAAGTCTGTGCGGACTGCACATGCTAATCTGGGACGACACTTTACGCACATGCATAAAGCCCAGTTTTCTCAGAACAAGACTCATGTGATCCTTTTGACAAGTGCTACGAATCGTGTGATCCTTATATTGTGTTGAACTACATGCCTTTATATTTGTTAAGTATATGCATATTTTAATAATCAAAGATGCATATTTTAACAATCAAAGTATGATGTGCTCTTTTTACATTGTGCATTGTTTCACCGAATCATCAAGCATACATGTATGTTTCCCTTTTTATTTTCTTTATTTGTTTTATTTGCTTTCACCATTATTATCACCATTAGCATGTTGTTGTCATATATACCAAGACTATCTTTGTCATCATGATTGTTTATGCATTTGTTTAAAGTGTTCATATTTTATCGAACTGTCTGTTATATGTGATCTGTTACACATGTGATCGATACTATACAGTTAAAAAAATGAGATACGACTTGTCGTTTATTTTATTTTTTTTACTTTTGCTGCACAAAGCAACACAAATTTGACATATACGTTTATACCTTGCTGTTTTTAGCTCACCTGAGCACAACGTGCTCATGATAAGGTGATGTGATCACTTTTTGACAATCGTACGGTGTGCGTTGTCCGTCATCAATATGTGTCTTGTGACCATTCTGGAGGTAACATGTATTACCCAATCTACTTGAAACTTGGTCAGAACATTTGTCCCAATGATATATCGGTTGAGTTCGACTAGAGTTGAATCATTTCGGGTCTAAAACTAGGTAGCAATGTCAAACTAAAGAAAAAGGCTTGTGAACACTCTAGATGCCAAATTAATTTCCCATAATCTTATGAAACTTAGTCAGAACCTTTGTGTCAATGATGTCTAAGCCGAGTTTGAGTTTGCGAGCATTTTTGTTTTATTCACTTCAATAACTATTTCAAGTGCGATCTTTTGGCGACCATCGATTGTATAAGATTATTTAACTGTAGATTAACTTAAATTACATAAAAACGAATGTTAAATGGAGATTTTAAAGAGTTCTACATGTCTTTGCATATCTTATTATCTCTGCGGACTGCACAGGCTAATCTGGGACAGCATTTTACGCACATGCATTAAACCCCCTTTTCACAGAGCAAAGCTCAAATGTTTGACCGATCTTCATAAAGCATGCATGTGGATCACGATACATAATTCGATAATCTTATCCTTATGGGAATCCCCTAATCTGACTGGTCAAGTTTTAAGTGAGCGATATTATACTTACTAAATGTGCAAACAGTGCCTTGTATTCCAATAAGGGACTAATTCACAGTTTTNAAAAAAAAAAAAAAAAAAGAGATTTATATTCATAACTTCGAAATATCTTCAAGTTCGTTTATGGATAATCATCAACTGAACTTGTTAAAATAATCAAGCTTTTGTAAAGCGTTACATCGACATTTTGGAAAATATGTGTATTATTATCAACGTGTCTGAATACGCAAATATTATGAAAGCCGTGACAAAGTTACGGTAATCTTTTTAATTTTCTTTTTTTTTATGTACATTTTATTCACATTGGTTAATATTCTGGTTATATAAAAAAAATAAAAAATTATTACGCACATCTTTGAAGTAAACGTTACCCGTCTACAGCTTTAAATGATATATGATGTAACTTCTTTCGTGAAAAAAATATGTATAAGTTCCATAATTCAAACGAGGTGAAAAGTGAAACAAAATATAGTAATTGAATAAGAATTGACATGTAAGTAAATAAACTTCAATTATTGCAATTGGTTACATAAAATATCAATATATTGCTAAAGAAAAGCTTAAAAAAAACTAGTTTCCTCAAACCGGTTAAAATCCCCAATGCTTTGCATCGACCGGTCCAATGCGGTGATTCTATTTTTATAAGTGTTTTGCTTTAAGTTGGTGTTCTGTTGTAGAAGTAATGTATAAGAACAAGAATGTCTTACCTGATAGAGATTCTGGAGTTTCGTCGTTTGTTATATTCTATACTACAACAGTTTTATTTGTGCCGTGTGAAAGTAAGAAAACGTTTGCCCGTACACATCTTCAATGTTGTCATATCTCAGTCTTCAGAGGCTGAAAATACCCAGTCAAATACATATGTCGGATCACAACGGATCATATCCGTGATGATCCGACATGTGAACCGTGTAGCCGCCGTTAAGCTCCGTGTAGGTCCGTGAAAGTTCTGGGACGTCCGGGAATGTCCTTGGGGCTCCGGGAGGCCAACGCGGCAGTTTTGGGAAGTTCAAAACTGCCGTGTTGATCCGGGCAGATGGCAGCATCCGGGATGGTCCGTGTAGCTGTCGTATAGGGTCCGGGGACAGCCGTATTTATGCCTTGGTTGTCCGTGTTCGTCCTTGACAGTCCGGGAACACATTTCAGACCACTGTCCATCAAGAACCGTGACGACAGTTATATGATTGTCTCCTGTGCTGCCGACGATACAACATGGGCGATGAGATGACGATTGAGAACAAGCTGATGCTGATGAGATGCCAGCTTCTACTGCAAAAAGTTCAGGTCGAAAACAATATCCTTATTGCAAAAGCGAAGCTACATCAGACACATAGAAAAGTCGCGAAACAGATTTAGCTACACCAGTGAAAAGAAGAACAATCTGTGCCAGACGACCAGGCCTGGGTTAATACGTAAGGCTTCTTTAATAAGCTGCGCATGGGCTATTAGATATACCAAGAGATCCAGACACGCATTGAGCAAAGAATCAAGCCGAAGAAGTAAAAATGCAGGAAGCAAATGACAGCTGGAATTAAGTTTGCAAAAACAATGCGGTACCTTATATCGGGGACAGTTCACACTCTCTGATGTATGGATTTCGGGTCGCACAGCACCATCTTCAAGATCATCCGTCAGGTCTTCGATGCCATACATATAGAATTTGCCGATGAACTTATTCCCAGTCCTGAGTGAGCCACATAAGTAGCAGAGCATATCTAAGCAATTTGGCGACTGATGGCAGTTGCACAACTGTGTGTGTGCATTGGAAGGGAAGCACATCGCCGTACATTGTGGTCGGTGTATTAGCTCCTTGTACTACAACTATTACCATTCCATAATACTCATGGCCTTGTTCGACGCCGATTACAATTCGTTTGGGTGGAAATAGGCAGCAATGCTCTTCGTGATCAACATAGGGTTCTCATTGAGCCAATCGGCCATGATGACCTCCTTTTGCTCTGAAAGGACGAGGGGCGTCATCTATTACTTTTGGCGTCAGTTTCTGTGGGTGGGGCTGATGGTTGTAGATCTACTTATAAATGTAATGGCGGTCTTGCTCGTATTTATCCTTTGGGAACTATAAGACCCACTTTGAAAATACGTTTCATTTTAGGTGGCATTTTCGACGTATTGATGTAGACGAGGTTACACCTTCTAGATTTGATTACAGTCAAATGGAATAACCGAATATCAACCTGCTTTTATATAAGTTATTGTCGGTCTGGGAAAGATCACGTTTGGTCCGTATCACCGGCGTTTTTGTCCGTGTCGTTGTCGTGTAGGTTTGGGATGGTCCGTGTCGATGCCGTGTTGGTCTGTGTTTATCCGTGTCTTTGCCGTGTAGGTCCGTAGCTCTTCCGTGACTGTCCGTGTTGGCGCCGTGTTGATGGCGTGTTGCGGCAGGGTTGGTTCGTGTGGATGCCGTGTTGTCATCGGGGTGATGATTTTTGAAAGACCTTCGACGCTCAAAAATCCCAAATGGCCNGGGGGGGGGGGGGGGGGGTCCGGGACGATCCGGGACTGCGGTATCCATCCTTGCTTATATGGGACTGGGGCTTAAGCAGTATAGCTAATTTGTGTTTTCGGAATGAAACATAATAACAGTCTTTCTTACTCCTAGTTTGTTTGAATATTTTCTGTAAATACATCGCTTACTTGAAAGTTTAATATCTTTGATAGGCGGAGCATATTTCTTTGTAAACGTATCCATTTAAAATCTATTCCCTGATCTTTTTAATTGCCGATTCTTACGACACTAGTGCACTCAAATTATGAGTGAAGTATTCGATTCACGTGGCACGTTTTGACATTCATGGTTTAATTTTTTGTCTGCATAAACATTTAATTGAGATCGTTTTAGACGATTTTAATTAATTCTTGGGTTAGTGTGAGGTTCGGATCCCGCAAACCGGTTTTAACAAACATTATAAATGTAATTTATACTATACGGTGTGGTATTTACAAGCATGTGCTATAACCGGTAGTTGTTGATACAATCAATGCTATTTTCGGACAATTCAATTTTTCGAATCAAATTTTCGGAAACCTGTATTTTGTGAATATTTTTCGTATCTAAGGTTTCGGACACGAAACAAAATAATTATTTTTAAGTGTCCGAAAACATAGAGTATTTACGGGTAAGCGATTGTTTCCAAAACTGTGCGTGTCTATTTCATACTTTACTGACAGGTCCTTCTGCGTCTTCACGACTGAATGTATAGGTAGACCTGCCCCTGAGAAAACTGGGCATAATGCTTGTGCGTAAATTGTCGTCCCAGATTAGCCTGTGTAGTCCGCACAGGCTAATCCGGGACGATACTTTCCGACTTAATTGGATTTTTGCTAGGAAGAGACTTCATTTAAACGGAAAATGTCATAAAAGCGGAAAGTATCGTCCCTGATTAGCCTGTGCGGACTGCACAGGCTAATCTGGGACGACAATTTACGCACAAGCATTATGCCCGGTTTTCTCAGAACACGACACACTTGTCTATACTTCTTCCTGCTCCTTGTGCGCTGTGTCGCCTTTAAATGCAATATTGAAAGAGTGCCAGAAGTTTCATTCCATCATACACAATCAATGATGGTGGAATATTAAATGAGTTTAGTGGTTCCACCCCCCCCCCTTAAAAATGTAGCTTAGCTACAATAATATATAAGATGTTAATAGCAACAAGTATTTATATCAGTATATCAGCTTTGGTTCTTTCTGTCAGCTTGATACAAATGTTGTTTTATTTGTGTCGCAAACTTATCTATAAAATGGCGCCCCTTTGATTTTTCGCATCAATGGCCTTCTTGTCTATGATTGTCTTAACATCGGTAAGCATATCCAAGGAGCCCGTCGGAAATACGCATTCAGGCTTTTATGGACTATCATAAGTAAGACTACACTGTGACTAGGATGTCAATTAAATCGTAACAGTTGTTGCTGAGTTATTTAGGGACTTGTTCACAGTTTATCAAAATGAGAATTTTTCAACATTTTGTCACAGATTCAAGAAATAAATGAACAATGTACATCAGTGTGCGAAATAACACTAATGCTGCAGACTTATACTGAAAATACACTTTCGTTTACGAAACATCATCGTTAGAAATTGATAAAATTATAAAGCGTCTCAGACGTGAAACGATTAAAAAAAATCGATTTCTTTTTTTATCGTTATATTTTGTAATAACACGTGGATGGTTATACAAAGTATAAAATAAATGGCAACCCACGTGAAGACGGATGGACAGGTCCGCACATAATGTAGTCGTGAAGACTCAACGACGACCCGAACATAAACTCTGAATTACACACATACACACGTGAAGACGGATGGCTGAGTGGTTTCGGCGCTGGCTTTTACTCAATGGCTCAGTGGTTCGAGCCCTGGTGTGGTTAACTTTTTTTCTCTATTTTTGTCTTTGTTTACTTTTATTCTTGTGTTTATATTTGAGCTCTTTAGTTCTGATGTTGATATTTATCAATTTGAAGCATTTAGTTACAAACTTCAAAACATGCCAAAATCCGTGAAGAAGTCCCATTAAAATTAATATGCTGTGTTTATTCTAAGAGTATTCTTATTGGATTTGATAAAAGTGCGCTGTCAACTTGTTTTTATTTTATTAGTTGAAATTAATTAACTGATGTGTATTTTGATTATTCTGAAAACACGAAAGGCTTATGTTAGCAGCTATCGTATTCATCATTTGATTACTAGCTCAATGTGATGCGGAACATTGTATCCGTTTCGAGTACGAGCATGTTAAAGAAAGCGTGTGGTTCGAGTATGGGTGATAAAATACACCCGTATATGCATATCGATGCTGCCGTGACTAACAATCACAATGATACTATCATCACATGATGCACTGTCCCATTTCATCCGTTATCTTGCATACATTAACCCGATGTGAAAGCCGGCTATGATATTATGTTTAACGTTTAAATACATATTGTGTAATTGTAAATGTAGAATCCGTGCATACGGCTCAATTCAGCGGTTTGTGACAAGATATTAGCTCTGTAAAATATGTCTGACAATGAAAAGTTGGTGGAGGTTGGATTTCAAAACGATAAACCACATTGGCGCCATTATCTTATTCTACCGTCACTGTTCATATTGTTCGTCGGCTTCAATATATACTTTGTCGTGCTAGACGAGTGGACGCAGACACAAATGAAAGAGATATACTTCCCAAACAGCTCCCTGGACGCCCAATTTGGCCCCTGCGACAACAGCAGTAAAACGTCTCCGGAATACCAGCAATACAAGAAGGTGCAACAGCAGTCCGCGAACTGGATCATGTTTTACAACCTGGCCGAAAGTGTGCCACAGGTTTTCACGAATATCGTTCTCACATCATACACTGATTCTTTTGGAAGAAGGTTTCTTATTATACTGACAGTATTTGCCACGTTTTTCAGAGTAGGTCTGTTTTCACTCACCGTTGCCTTTAACTGGTCGCCGGTGTGGGTGGTGGTGTCAAACATAGTTTATGGATTAACTGGTGGATGGTGTGGGCTCTTTTCGGCCACGTTCGCGTTTATTGCAGATTTGACATACACGGATGACCACAGAATAATCGGGATTGTAGTATTCGAGTGCGTGCTAGTTAGTGCATCTATAATATCGCCTTTTTTATCTGGATATTTTGTGGAAACATTGGCACTGGGGTTTTCCAAAACGTCCTTTATATGCGTTGGTATGTGCTTCGTTGGTTTGTTGATTGCACTTTTAATGCCAGAGAGTCTTGCTAAACACCGTCGACAAAAAGCTCAGTCAATCATCCAGAATATCAAACGAGTAGCATCTTTCTACGTCAGCAAAGAGATGAAAGGACAGAGAGCGAGGTACATACTCTTAATGCTCTCATTCTGGTTTGCTACGTTGACCGCATTGAACAGGGCCGACATAGAAACGCTGTACTTTCTAGGGCAGCCGTTCTGCTGGGGACCCTCAAAGATTGGGTTGTTTATGACTGCCCAAAACGCCGCGCAAAGCATCATAGGGCTGGGCTCTCTGCGACTTATGCAGGTCTGTCTCTCCAACCCAGTAATCGCCATCATCAGTACCGTGTCTCTAACGATTTCTTTCATCATCGAGGGTCTGGCGCAAAGTACGCTGGTGATATACCTCGTGCCAATTTCTGGTGTATTCTCGCTTCTGATGGTGCCGATGATCCGCGGCATGATGTCCACCATTACTCCAGCGGACAAGCAGGGAGCAATGTTCGCAGGCATTGCAGTGTTCGAAGTGATAAGCAACCTTGTTGGCTCTGTCGCTTTTAATGGCATTTACTCGGTGACCATGACTTTCATGAACGGGTTCGTGTTTCTGAGCATGGCATTCCTGAGCGTGGTGGACACGATCCTGCTACTGGCGTACAATCGCATCAAGCCGCCACCAAATGCGATCAGTGTTGCACCCGTAAATCAAGAAATATGCTCAGAGAACAAGGTCGTGTAACAATATATCACGTACATAGACTCAATAAGCTCAATGCTATTCATTTACTGTTTTGTTTATTGTTATTATTGTTGAACCAATTCTCCCTTTGTATTGTTCTTCGTTCAATCCCAATTGTCAAATTCCAATTTGGCAATATTGGGACCTTTCAAATTTGCTACAATTAATATAATATGTACTAACAGTGTTAAAATTGTATGTTAGAAACAACGGTCGTTTCTATTTTCGAAGTATAAAGAATGTATACTATTGTTTTTGTTTTGTCAATTTCTTAATCACATTTTATCATTCGTAAAATTATACGCATGAATTTATATACCGTCGCGTCTTGTAACATTGTCTTTTTCAGATATCTATTTACTTTAATTAAAATTAAGTTATAGGTCTTAGTCTTTAAAAGAAACTTTTTATGTTCGATAAGTTTTATAGTGTTTGGAACCAGAGCTCGTTTTGCTCCAAAGTGTTGGAGCAAAACAAAATCCAAGATGGCGTCCAAGATGGCCGCCAAAGTTTAAAAAAAAATACCCATGCATTATTATGTGTTTTAAATTAATTGTAGTTGCACACAAAAAATATTTTTGGTAACAAATACTTATAACAAAGTTTACTTTTCATTCTTTAATCTTAAACATATCTTGTTACATTTTTAGACGAAACCAAAAAACCATGACTTCTATAAAGCACACAATTTTTCAATAATCTCCAATAAAGTTTTAAAAATAAGTTTAAAATTAAATATTTTTTATGATTTTTTTTCTAATAACAGCAGAGTTAAGTCACAAATTTTAAGTCAACTTTTCAACACACATTTTGTAAAACGACTTAATTTAGTGATTGTAGTAAATTGATATCAATTAAAGTGATATTAGACGCATTATCACTGTTGAATTGAGCTGAAAAGAATGAACAGGTCAAAAGAGTTAGTTAAAATGTGGTAACTGACCAATTATTTGCAACTCGTCTTGCTACCAGTTGTTTAAAAAATATGTATATTATATTTGATATTTTGCATGACTGTCCCCGTACGTCCTCTAAGCCGAGGCGAGCGGAACTGTATTTTTATTAGGATCGGAGTAAGTATTCGTGTGTCGTATGATAGATATCGTTGCAGGAAATTAAAATGATCCGTAAAGCAAAATTGTGTCTTTGTGTCGTATGAACGAATCTGCACTAAAACTTACTTTAGATTCACATCGTACATCGAATCATTTCGTTTGTCAGTTGTCAAAACGAAAGAACGGTTGATTTTGAAATGTATTATTTTTCTCTTTCCGGGATATTGTTTTAGTATGTTGATGCTGCGCTAACAATTATACGTTTATATGAAGTGAAAACACCAAAAATAAACAACGGTTGCGATAGACACCTATAGACATAGCATATACTGTTATATGCGCCTAATATCATGTTAAGCATTAAATCATGGGTTTTATAAATGCCCCACATATACAGTCTTATAAAATAGCGAAATCATTGAATACCTCACACTTAATTTTTAGTATACAAATTAATACAAATGGTATGGGACTTAAACAAATACAGTATCAAAAGACTAATTGTAAATAACCATGTGTTAAATGAAAGGTTGGTTGCCTTTTGATATAAGTTTGCCATGCTTCCCGCTTCGGTGAAAGCCATAGTCAACTCGAAGCCGCCAGGCCGAAGACCATCATCTCCACCAGGACCACAACCACCATCTGTACATGGAACATCTGAACCTTGTACGAGACCGGGAAGACAGCACAAGTGGCCGGAGAGATGAGGAAGTTCAACCTAACCCTTTTAGGAGTCCGAGAATCAAGATGGGCTAGTTCTGGGCATAAGCGACTAACTTCCAATGAGTTACTGTTGTTCTCGGGGCATGAGCAGGATGATGCAGCACAAACTCAGGGAAAATCCCTTCAGATTTTCTAGTCGGCACAGAGAGCATTCATCGGATGGGAGGCACACTTGCCACGGATCATGAAAGCCTCTTTCCATAAAAAGAAGAAGAAGATCAACGTGGACATAATTCAGCGCTACGCCCCGACGAACGACCGTGAGGAGGACGAGAATGAACTTTTTACAACAGACTGCCAACCATCACACAAGGCAGACCAAAGAGAAACATCATCATTCTAATGGATGAATTCAACGCCAAGATCGACAATGACATATGATCATGGGGAAGCAAGGGCTAGGCAAGATGAACGATAATGTTGATTTGCCGACATTTATTCCACAAATAACCTGGTCATCGTAGGAAGAGTTTTCCCCCACAGACGGATACACAAGGCAACTTGGGTGTCACCAGACCAGACGACGGAGAACCAGATATACCACTTGAGCATCGTGAGGAAGTTTCGTCGCTTTCTCAGGATGTACGCGTCAAGCGAAGAGAAGACGTTGCTTTGGACCATGGAAGCAAACAGAGCTCAAGGTCACTCTCTGCAACAAGTTAAATGACCAAGATGAGCTGCTTCAAGAAGAGACGATAGAGGAGAGGTGGCAGAAAGAGAAAGTAGAAGTGGCCTCAACATGCCACGAAGTACTGGGCCCCAAGTCGTACACCAACAAGGAGTTGATATGAGCAGAGACGCTTCATAAAGTTGAAGAAAGGAGAGAAATGAAAGCAAGTATCAACAACGGCAGCAAAAGGGAAAGTACAAGAAGAATACACAGAAACAAATTGAATCATCAAACGAAGTATTAAAGCAGACAAGCAAAACTTACTAGAGACGCTGGCAACAGAAGCCGAAGGGACATCTAATCAGAACAAAACCAAGGACTTGTACTCCAACATCAAGAGAATAGCGGGAACGTTTGCCAAGCCAGAGAGACCAGTAAGGGAAATAATGAAGAGGGATAGCAGATGACGAAGGGAAGATGAAGAGGCAGATTGAGAACTTTCAGGAGCTATTCCAGACCAGCTCCTGCAAACGCACCGGATATACCGCCAGCTACAAGCCATCTGCCAAAAAAGGGCTGTGCTCACATGATATAAGAGGTCCGCAGCACCATTAAGCAATTGAGGAACGGTCAATCTGCATGACCTGACAGCATACCGACAGAAGCGTTTAAATCTGACGTCGAGACCATTGTGGGGCTACTCTATCCGCTCTTCAGCAAGATATGGGAAGAATTGAAACTAAATGGAATGAAATATTAAGTAATACAGACTGGAAGTATGTGCATAGTTTTGCCTTAAATATATCCAGAGAAAGTTACATACAGTGGTTAAATACTAGAATAATACATATACAATGTACATAGAATCTTAGGAACTAAATCGCTGCTATATAAAATGAAAAGTATTGATGATAATTAATGCACTTTTTGTAATAACCACGAGGAAATTTTAACTCATCTTTTCTGGGGTTGCGAGCACATCCAAATAATTGTTCAATATGTTACAAATGTATTGAATACAAATAATTCAAATATGCCTTCACTCTCTTGCAAGGACATGATTCTTGGAATTTGTATAGACAAAATGAATCCTATCAATATATTGCTCCTTGAAATTAAAAGGTACATTTTTATGTGTAAACGAACAAACAAAATCCCAAATGTTCCAGGACCTAAGAAAACTCTCCTTTAATCATGAAAAAACCAAAACCAGACGAAACCAAAATAACATGTTCCCAAATTGGTCAGTTGTAAGAATATTCGTAGAATGAACCCAAACTAATAAAATTCTTTGTTACAAAATATGTACTACTAAATATGCTACAGAAGTACACAGGTGCCACGCCTATCTTTTTCTCTATCTTCTTTATATATATATTTTATCACATTTGTATCGTAGCAAGGTTATTATCCCCCGCCAAAGGCGGAGGGATATTGTTTTGGCGTTGTCCGTACGTCCTTCCGTCCGTCCGTCCGTCCGTCCGTCCGGCACTTTTGTGTCCGGAGCCATATCTTGGACGTGCTGTGACGGATTTGATTGAAACTTGGTATGAGTATATATATGGATAAGAGGATGATGCACGCCAAATGGCATTGTACATCATCTGTTAATAACGGAGTTATGGCCCTTTGTATCTTGAAAAAAATGCTTTTTTTCTGTGACAAAGCTATAGTTTGGCGGGGGATATCAATTCAACGAATTTGCTTGTTCTTTATTAACCTACAAGATTGTAAAGAATGATATGAGTTATTTGTGCATATAATTTTATTATAATACAATGAATTATTGTAGTATGTTTTAATAATGACTATATATCCATAGTAAAACAAAAAGTATGTGTATATCTCTCTGAAAATATTAACTTATATTTGTGCTACTAACACATACTTTTTTCTACGGTATGGAGCAGGATGGCCTCGACCTGCACATATCTATGGACGAGGTAATTAAAGTATCTTTTATAAAAAAAACAACCAAAAAAGGATATGGGAAGAAGAAGAAATACCAACAGAATGGAAAGAGGGATACCTCATCAAACTCCCCTAGAAAGGCGACATTTATTCCTGCTCCAATTACCGAGAAATAACGCTGTTGTGCACCCCAGGAAAATGTGTTTAATCGCATCCTGCTGAACCGAATGAAAGATGCAGTCCGCATCTTCGTGACAAAGAAGTCGGCTTCCGAAAGGAGAGATCGTGCACGGATCGGATCGCAACCCTGCGCATCATTCTGGAACGATTCCTAGAGTGGAATTCGCCTCTGTAATGCAACTTCTTCGACTATGAGAATGCGTTCTACAGCGTTCACGGACAGTCCCTCTGGAGACTAATGAGATACCACGGAGTGCCAGAAAAGATTATGAATATCATTTGAAAGTCTTATGAAGGGATGACCTTTCGAATCGTTCGTGACAGACAGCTAACCGACGCCTTCGAATTGAGAAGCGGCATGAGGCAAGGATGCTTACTATCACCCTGCCTGTTTATTCAGGCCATATACTGAGTCATGATGACCTCAACGGAACGGAAGCGATATGGAATCCAAAGGAGACTATCTAGCTCTTCTCTCCCACACCAACAACAGATGCAGGAAAAGACCAACATGGTAGCGAACAACTCAGCTGGAATGGGCGCCACAATTAACAGAGGGATGAGCAAGACCAACGCATTGAACGACACATCCGTCACAGTCCAAGGGTAGGCGCTGGAAGAGGTGGACATCTTTACATATCTTGTCAGCATCACGGACTACCATGGAGAAACGGATGCAGACGTAAGAACCCGCATCGGTAAAGCACGAGCAGCTTTCCATCAGCTGAAGAACATCTGGGATATAGCGCGGTTGGTATCACTCCAAAAGTAGGCTATAAAATACCATGGTGAATCCATTACTCCTCTATGGAGCATAGACATGGAGAACCACCAGGTCTTCAGCAACGCTTGCCTCAGGACGATCTTCAAGATCCGCTGGCCAGACAAGATCAACAACAAGGAATTATGAAGAAGAACAAAGCAGCAGGCCGTTGAAAAATACATCCTTGAGAGACGTTGGCGATGGATAGGCCACACACTCCGCAAGCCTGCATCTAAAACGACAAGACAATCTTTCACCTGGAACCCCAAATGGAAGAGGAAAAGAGGGCGGCCTAGAAACACCTAGCGCCGCGACCTGGATGCAGATGGTAATAGGTGAGGGCAGCTGGAGGGACTTGCCCAGAACCGAGACGCCTGAAGGAAGCTGGTCGACAGCCTACGTCACAGACGATAAACGGGCGACGCTAAATCAACTGTTACGGCGTCTCGTTGCGCTCTACGGTGACCGCGAAATCCACTATTCTGGGCGTTCCTCACGTGCGCTTCGGGACCGGGAGCCGCCGATTATCTTATTTGGTGACGTCTCGTGGGACCACAGGGGAAGATGAGAGGAGATGATGTTTTATGCTAGTTTTACTTAAAGAAATACTGAAATTCCAAAAACAATATCAGGATGAAAATTGTCTTCATTGTTATAAATTGTCAATTTTCTGTTAGAGCTATAACTGTTTGAATAGTACAGCTGAAATTATGAAGGTAAGTTATATAATATTTATGTAATAATATTGTAAAATATTTAGATTTTTATGTTCAATGAAAAACAAAAGTAAGTCTATTTTACTTTTAGGCAAGAAGCCAGGAAATACATTAACACAAAAACAACAAATAAACCACATAGTTTTCGTTGTTTCTTGATTAAAATCCCAATATTAACTTAAACATACATATACAGTACATTTGGTTTTGAATTTTGAAAAAAAAACGCGATATTTAAAAGTGTCTGCCGTATTCAATGATTTTAAATATAATGTATCTTTAATGTGTAAACATGACATGTTCAGCATGAAAGAATATAGGTGTTACCGAATAGATAATACAGGTGTGTTTACCAGGTTTATTAACGCTATTTTAATCACCGTACAAGCAGCCCGAGATCACGCTCGCTTTGGGGGCTGACATGTGTAAGAGTGATATCACGAAAGTTCATTTATAGAAGAGTTATCAGGGATGGAAACTAACTTGTTACAATTAGTTGCCCGCTCGGTAAGCAACCATCTTTAGTATTTTGGTTGCCCAGCTAAAAAGTAACACGCCTAAAACCATGTAGATCTACATGTCGTATCGTGTTTATCTAATACTATCATAACATAAAATAATAGATAATTAAATGCCAGTGCTTACATGACACGCTTTCAATACATTATGTCTTATAATGAGCCTGAATTATTGATTTTTTTACGCTACAGCATGAACATAAACGCTTAATCTATGGAACGCCAATGCTGCCTTCTGATGGTACTGGTCTTTATGTTCTGTGCATTTACTAAGTTGTTTTGTGTAAACTACATTTTGTCCTGTAGAAACATCATTTTGTTCTGTACATTTTTCATTATGCTATGTGCATTTGCAATATCGTTTTGTACTAACGACATTTTGTTAGGTGCATACATCATTTCGTTCTGTGCATTCGTCATTATGTTGTGTGCATTTACCAACCAGTTTTGTACTTACGTCATTTTGTTAGGTGCATACATCATTTCGTTCTGTTCAATTGTCTTTATGTTGTGTGCATTTACTAACTCGTTCTGTATTAACGACATTTCATTTAGTGCATGCATCATTTCGTTCTGTGCATTTGTCATTATGTTGTGTGCATTTGTCATTATGTTGTGTGCATTTGTCATTATGTTGTCTGCATTTGTCATTATGTTGTAAAATTAAAATCTCATTTCGATTATATTTTAGCCCAACACGATTTGTGAAATCAACGACAGTTTTTTTATTTCTGTTAATTATACGTTTTTATTCGTTTTGTTATAGTTAATGGATGTTTAAATTGTTGTATGAAGCCCTAAAAACATGTATTTATTCGGTACTTGACTGAAGGACAAGTTATATATGACACTTCAACTGATCGTCCACTGTCAACACGGTGTAAAGTTTGATTAACAATGAGCATCTATATTCGTTGTATGGAACTACACATCCTTGAATATTAGTTAACATTATTATTTACATTTTACGCACATACACGTTGACAGATTAAAGAGATTCAAGTTTGTATTTCGTTCGTATTGCGGCAATCTTATCTTCTCACCATCATTACTTATTATTTGGCCGAATCTGACCAAACGAGAGATCCGTTGCATATACATTGGAATGAATCAAATGTGTTAAGATGTGATTTTGTGATAAGCATAAGGTTATTGTTATACCAACGTACACTTGGTAACAATGCAACAATATGGTAAAATGAATTTTACTTAATAGGCACCATTTATTAGAAAAATGTTCACAAAACAATATATAAAACATTTTTGTTAAAATGAAAGTAAAATTGATGCAGATAAGGTTTATGGGAGGGTTAAGGTACGAGTGCTTATATTTAAAAGCAAACTTGCTTCTTATACAATGTTAACTTTAATCATTTAAATACTTTAGCAAAGAACAAGGCATTTTTGATCAGATCAGCCACACATTATAATGGAACTTAACAAACGACATAAATCCTCCGTAACTAACAAACATTTGTCAATGAAAACACCGTGACAAAGTTGTTCACCCTTCTGGACACCCACATCCGGTCGTCAGCAGCGCTTTATTGTACACACATGATGTTTTCCAGCTCAAGCCGCGTCTCTGTTACGTTGCCATGCTCACCGATGGTAGCGGAGATCAGCTTGTTTGGGGCCTGACACACGTACAGCCGGTCCGGGGCGCCAACACAGAGACTCAGCGGCGAACCATGATCCCCGAACCGAATCCGCGACACCACAATACCCTTCCGGTCAAGCGTCGTTACGCACGACTTCTCTTGGTCGGACACGTGGATGACTGCATTGGAATGAACGGCGTTGATGTGAATAAATTTGGCTTATCGAAATAACGATTTGGGCAAACGAAATGAAATCCGTTTTCTTTTGCAACTATTCCGGCTTATTTTGTACACTAGTTTGCTTCATTCCCCATTGCAAGAAAAAGTTCTTGACCATTATATGCCACGCCGTAACAGCACTTGTCGAACTCCAATGTTCTAAGGACGGACAAGGCACCATCCTGAACTAGAACTTAACATACCGACTTTCTTTTCGAGCATGTTACAGCTGCCATGTATTGCTCTATAGCCGCAACATCCCGAGGTTCCGACAGCATGTTGAGATAGTACAAGAACGTGCCGTCGGAGGTGAACAGTTTGATGTTGGAGTTGCCTTCATCGGCGAGCAGCACGCTTCCATCGTGCATGAAAGTCATACCGGTCACACAGCAAATCTTCTGGTCCGCCTGTGTGCGAATGTAGAACTCGTCTTTGGGATTCATTTGAGATTTGACCAACTTGGCGTCTATGTTTGGCGCCAAATCGTCTTCGTTCTCTTCCAGAATATCATTCAGACTGCCCAAGGTCGAACCTAGTGCGTGTCGGGCTCACGCTGACTGGAGTTCGTCCGCCTGGCCTCTGTGAAACGATGGCGATAGCGATGTTGAAGATAGTTGTTGTGTTTCCGAGTCTCCTGTTAGAGTGTCATTAGGGCTACTCGTGAAATTATTTGAGTACTGCTCCAACACACTGCTTTCGCACAGTCTCGTCAAAGATTTATTTCGAAAGGGTTCTATTCGTTTTATTAAACCAGAAGCTGCACCAGACACGTTGTTAACTGCCTCAATTGATTGTTCGTGCTCTTCACATCTAGTCGCCATATCATCGTGTGGAAGCAGAGCGTGCTCACATTTGAGATCAGATTCTAATTTGAGATCAGATTCTAATTTGGTTTGGCAGCACACACCCCCCTGCTGTTGAGATTTTGTGAGATATGAGTCATATTGATTGACAACAGAAGTAAATGCACTTTTCCGGTCGGGTGAACCTAACCCTTTTCCGTTGCACGATGTATCTATGGCCATTTCCGAAATCCTCTTAAGGACGCCATTTGTGTCCGAATATTCCAACGCGAAGCATTTCAGGTGGATCATCACAGCACATAGACTGCACATATGTTCATTATGATCATTGCAAGGCAACTCCACTGCCCGTTCCTTATAATGACAACAGTCTGACTGACACACCTTGGGGTAAAAGCGTGGCGTTTCGATGTTATCGGGATTTATAGCGATGTCACCAATAATTCATTGAAGACAGAAATTCATCGGAAAACTTTCCGCCCATTTGTGTGGTGGTATTCCTTGGACGAACGGCCGAAAATACTGTCGACAGACCGGGCACTCGAACCCTTGCTCGGTTCCCCTAGGGCACTTGTTTATGATGAACTCGTGCAGACATGGTCGACAGAACGAATGCATGCAAGGTAGCGTGCGTGGGTCCACTATAATCTCCATACATACGGGGCACTTAAGGTGCTTCTCGATCACACCTATGTCCACCCAGGTTGAGCTCATGTTTGTTTCCCAGATTAAGCAGTGACAACGAAATCAGACAGAACAGCGACTTCACCAGCTCCCATTTACAAGCTATCATACATGTTAGATTCCGTCGCCTGTGTTCCATGTAAAAAATCACTTGCTGTTGATATTATTGATCTGACTGACAGTTACACTATGGGTTTATATATAATTGCACAAACATTTATCACACCGTAACAATGTCTCTGCGAGAAGTTATGCACCTGATCAATGGAAACTGATAGATGCGAATTAATTGTGGTATTGCAATTTGAACCGCGCTATACATTAATCCAATATTTGATACTGATGTTTTACCACACGCACCAATGACACTATTCAGTAGTTCTATTAACTCGTTGATTCTGGAAGTCACGCGTATTTTATAATAACCGTTTCAAGGAAATATCTCGGCATACTTTTGAACTGTGTTACATATCATGTAGTTAATTAACGAATCCTTAATAAAATATATCACAGCCTTCTACCCTGCTGACCCATTTGGTGTGCCCTAGACGGTGCGTGCCGTCTGATATGCCTCGCCAGTCTGCTGATTTCAAATTCATTTCGAACCGGTGAGCAAGCTTACCGTGATATAAGAAGCGAACGAATTATTTACAAATTAATTTGAATAAAGAGCGCTCTATATTAACTTCTCGGTCAGCTAGGATATCATATTAAGAAACTTGAATACCGAAAAACAAAGACAACTTCCTAAAAATGGAAAAATATGTCTATTCCATGTTTTAAATTTTGAATTTGATTGGTCTATACGTTTGTATATAAAAATAAAATAAAATTGTTAACACACACCAAGTATGGAATATGAACACGTGTATGGTACCCGTGTAAAAGTATATGATTTTAAACTGGGTAACTGATTGCTACAACTATAAGATTATGACACAGAATATATTGTGTATATTTGGTAGATTAAATGGCAGTGATTTACACATACGTGTATCTATTCTGGGAGAAGGTGGGGTATTAATATACACCATACGCCTATGTTTTAGTTTGTTAGTTCACTGATACTTATAAGGCACCATCAATTCATTTTCATATTAGGGATCTTAACATATACAAAGGTACCATAAATTCATTTTCTTATCGGGGACTATTACATTTGTTGTATTTAATTATAAGATAGTTTTAAACTGTTCTTCAAATCGTACACATTTCGGCTAGTTTTTCTTTTTTTATACACATGACAATATGGCTTAATATCTATATATAGTATATAATATTATGAATTTTCGTTGAAAGAACGTCCATGAATAAATGTTTTAAAATCAATGCTCATATTTCTTCTAAGGAAAAATAATACATGTATACAGTTCTCAAGATCTATAAATAAATGTCGTGTTATTTCAAGTCCAAAAGAGGTAGGTTATTCTTTCTTCATTTGCTTTGCATAAGGCGCCCTAATAACTAATTATTATTATTAATTATGTGAATTAATCCTAGTATTTGATTACTTATCCTTTTTTGAAACCATTGCATTGAATTGCCCTTAGTTATATAAAATCTTAAAAAACAACATATGTCCATTCTTGTTTTCTTGAATTTCAAAAGAGTATCATTTCTGTTTGCATTTTGGATCAATTTTATTTAAACAAACATGATGCATAATGAAAATATAACTTCATACTAATAAAAGAAAACAAGTCCAAGGAAATGTTATGCATTTTGTTATAGTTGTACTTTCCGTAAGTGTTGTTTTTGCAATATCAAATACTGGTTTGCGAAAAAAGTTATTTTATACATTCTTTCAGTGCTTCAATTATTATCACAATCTTTCATTAGTTTGTTTTAGCAAAGCGTTATAACAAAAATAAATGATAATAAACGAAAACTAAATGTCTCATTTTTCTTGTGTATGTTCTCACGACGACATTTTTTTTAGTAACATAAAACGGAATGACAATTAAGCTTCCAGAAATATCCATTCTACAAAAGACTCTNGACATTTTTTTTTAGTAACATAAAATAGAATGACAATTAAGCTTCCAGAAATATCCATTCTACAAAAGACTCTTGTTATCTCCATAAATCGAACATTCGTTTTGTACATTTTCTTATTAATAAGAATCGACTTACAGGGCGTGTTTCTATGACTACAGCTGTTCGGATTAAATTGCTGTAAAAAGGGAGATCAATATTTGCCATGGTTCTCCTGGAGAAAGATACAACGTTTTCTATTAAAAAAAAAACTTTTCTCCGCGGAATGTATACCTCAGGAGCAACTAGACATTTCTCTTATAACACGAAACATGAAATGAAGCCGTTGATATCTGACATCGTACACCTGGTCACCTGTCGTATGTCTTGGTGCGTTTTGAAAGAATATTAAGCAGCATATTTGGTCTAAATTAACAATTAATTTAACTGAAATCTTAAGATCTCATCAAACACATTAAAACGACTGTTTTGATTCACGTGTCAATAAACAAAATAGCATTTATATGTTACACGCGTCTAATAACTGATGCAAATAGTTTTTACTATTGAAGTTGATGGAAAGTACCTTTTTATGTGGTATATGGGAATGAATTATGTAGGTATGGAAGTATGCTTAACTCGTATGAATTGTTATTGATAATATTGATTGTTCATCCTGTTACTGGGTCTTTAAAGGCATTTAAAATATCATGATATTACGATATTACGTTAGAAACTTGATGTTGCGGGAAACACAAATTCATAATGACTCAACCATATCTAGATCTATCAATGGCAAATGCCTCTAGCCAGTCCCCGACACACATGTCAACACGGTAACAAGCACATGTCCAGGTCTCACAAATATTCATATTTCGTCTAATCTTAATTATTTTAGGAGACATCCATACCAACTCTGGACCTGTGAAGAGCTCAGTTTCTTCTTACTCTATCTTGAATGTATCATCCTATATAAACCAACTTAATATTGGCCTTAGTAGCATGCATCTGATACAAAGGGAATCTTGATTATAGTGTCTGTACGGATCATTGCGATACGTGCGGCATCTGGGAGACTCTGGGGTTCAAACCCGTGGTTCGGTAGAAGGACTTGGGTCATTGCGACACCGTCTGAACGCGAACTTCATTATTAGAGGTATTTTTTCAGTCAGTGTGTTAGATTAAGGGACCTGTCTTTTGCCCTCGTTTCATGCATGGTGTTTCGTTCATAGGGTTTGATGCCTACGGTTTCATGCATGGTGTTTCATGCATAGGGTTTCATGCATATGGTTTCATGCATAAGGTTTCATGCCTATGGTTTCATGCATGGTGTTTTCATGCATAGGGATATGCATGGTGTTTAGTCCATAGTGTTTGATGCCTATGGTTTCATGCATAGGGTTTCATGCATAGGGTTTCATGCATAGGGTTATGCATGGTGTTTCATGCATATGGTTTCATGCATGGTGTTTGGTGCATAGGGTTTAGTGTGTGTGGTTTTGTGTATGCTGTTTGAGATAAAGGTTTTAATGCCTATCATTTTGGAGTATAATGTGAGTCCATACTAACAGTTTTCATGGTAAAAGGTTCGAACTTGAGGGTTCCTGGTCGAGTTTCATCAGAGAGAAATCAGGGTAGTAGTTTAAGGAGATAGGTTTTGATTATAATTGTTCTGTTCAGAGTAGTGTAGTATCGTGTAATTATTGTTATTTTTTGTTTGTTTCCAATCAACTTGGCAAGGTAGCAACTAGGAAAATTCATTATAACCATTATGTACGATTCGTCCGGTGAGCTAGCCGTTACTTAATACATGTATATAAGGGCGGATCGTTACAATAGAGTGTTAGTAACTGGTGATTTTAACATCAATATTAGTGGAAAAAAACTGATAACACAAATAAACGCAAATAACTTAACATCAAAATCATGGTTCAAATTAGAGAAACAATGTACACAGCAGCATGGCAAAACAAATATAATACCTACATTTATTCATAATAACGTTAAAGCTTCTTCTGACGTGGCTTAAGGTGAACTTCAAAATGAATACTTCTGCTCATCATCCGTTTTCGAAGACACGAGCCCATTCCATCTTTACATGAAATAAAAAATAACAGCCTTTAAAACATCTCAATATCGTATCTGGTTTTAGTAGTGATGGAATTAAGTCCATGGATCAATCCAAGGCAGCGGACTTGGTCTACTAAGCCCAAAACTCCTACGCGAAAGTTGTAACGAACTAGTTCTACCGTTTTCAATTTATTTCAATTCTGTGTTTAACGCCTGAATGTTTTCCATCATTGAGCAGACAAACGTAACACCAATTTTTAATTAAATAATTCGATCCCTCTGATCCAGCAAACTGTAAACCAATATATCTTCTTAGCTGCGTTGGCAAACTTATGGAACGTTATGTACACAAACAATTTTACAATTTTCTAATTTCCAACACATTACTTACTTCCCATAAATCCGGTTATACAGGTGATTCCACTACGAACCAACTTTCGTATATTTACAATGATATCTTCAAAGCAATGGACACCGGCAAGGAAGTACGAGCAGTCTTTTGCGATATTTCAAAGGAATTTGGCAGAATATGGCACCGTAGACTACTTTCAAAGCTATCATCATTGGGTATAAAACATCAGCTTCTCAGTTGATTCGAATCCTCATTCTCACAACGCAAACTACGCGTCTTTAATGCTAACTCTTCTTCTTCGTGGTACACTATCGTCGCAGATGTACCAAAATGTTCGATTCTCGGGCCGCTGCTTTGTCTTATGTACATAAACGACACAATTGACAATATTTACTTATAAATAAGGTTATTTGCTGACAATACAAGCCCGTCAATTGTCGTTCGCCCTCATTAGCCCCACAGTATCTTAACCAGGATCTCGAGTCCATTCACACTTGATCTATGCCCTGGCTTGTCTCATTTAATCACGCTAAAACCAAACCAATGGTGTTCTTCCAGAAACTAAACAAACCAATACATCCAACACTCTATATAACGAAAGTTAAACATAATAAACACATTGGTTTTATTTTGTATAGCGACGCCCAATGGACTGCATACAAATCTGCAGCTATACATTAAGTCTGGAAACGAATCGACATTTTGAGGTCTCTTAAACACGCAATATCCAGGTCGAATCTGTAAAAAAATGTATGTTATTTTATTCGACTGCTTCTTGTGTATGGAGCGCAATCCGGGGTAATTGATCTAACGAATCAACAGCAAAATTAGAAGCTGTACCAAATGAGGCAGCCATAATATGTACCCACACAATTTTGTAATATTAATTGTCTACTACACGATCTTTAAAGGGAAACACGTTTAAAAAGAAGGCCGAAATACAGACGACTTGGTCTCTTTTACAAAATGAAACACCCAATATGTCCTGAATACCTCTAAAAAATATTATTCCACTACGCCCACAAAACCGATAAGACATTAGAAATAACGAATCAGTACCTCTTAATTAGGCAAGAGGTGAATCATATCGATGCTCATTTCTTCCAACAGCTGTACGATAGTGGAATGCCCTATCGCCAGACTTCCAACAACCTTCCATTTTTTCCTCTTTTGAAGCATCTCTTAACAGAAATCTCAAAAACTCGTCTGAACTATTCAATATTGGTACATGAGCCGGTCAAATCCTTCACGCAAGATGGCGTCTTGAGTGCAGTTCCATCAATAACGAGCTATTCCGCACGTCATTAGTAAACAGTCCTCTTTGCTCATGTGGAGAAATTGAAACTGGCAACCATTTCCTTCTACATTTTCGACACTATGAATGTATACGGCATGATTTGTTTGGAAATACCCCATGTCCTCTTAAAAGAAACTATTTACTACTTAAATGCGAATACCTTACACGGTTACACCTAAGCATAAAAAACTATACTCCTAAATGCCCATCGATGTACATCGTCTAGTCACAACTTTTCTCATTATAACTTAAGTGGCAACAGCCCACAACATATTTGATGTTATCGAGTGTCATTTTTCCGTCACTGTTCTTCGTCTTCTCACCTGACCTACTCTCTTCCTGCTCTACCTATTAGATATCTAACTATATGTTACATCACTTCATGTACACTTTAATGTGCAAACGCTGTATCATTCGCCACCATTCGTAATTGCTTTAACTGATTACCCGTGCTTAATTCTTAAACGTACTATGAATATATATGAAAGAAGAGTTCATAGAAGATTCTTGTAACTTGTTTTCTAATCCATAAGTATGTGAATTTAATTTATATATAATTTTCAACTTATCTTACTAAATTCTATTTAAACCAAATGCAAATGAAGGCTGTCAAGAATGTAATTATTTAATGCTGTTGTTCATTTGGAGTATTCAGATTCACATGACAAGCTTATGTACATTGCCACCGTATACATTAATGAATACTTAATCAATATAATGGGTGTACAAGTACAGTCGCGTGTCTGAATCTCTCTGTTCCGCTGACCCACATGTGGTGATAACGCTCTCCAATCACATGCAACGTAACATTTCACCTGTTATCTTCCATGCATTAACTCGGTCGTTGGTCGTCGTGAAAGCTGGATATAATTTAATGTTATCAATTACATACATTATGTGTAAATAGTCTTGTAGTATGCGTGTATTTGGTTTTATTCAGCTTTGTGTTACAGCCTGAGAGCTCTGCGGAATATGTCCAGCAAAGAAAAGTTGTTAAAGGTGGGCGACCAAAACGTTAAGCCAACATGGCGCCATTTTCTCATTCTACCCTCACTGTTCACGATGTTTGTTGGATCGCAGATATACACGTACGTGTTGAACGAGTGGACGCAGGCGAGAATGAAAGAGCTGTATTTTCCAAACAGCTCCTTGGACGCGAACGTTAGCGCGTGCGACAACAGCAATAAAACGTCCCTGGAATACCAGCAGTACAAGCAGGTGCAACAACAGTCTGCAAACTGGTTTATATATTATAACCTGGCCGATGGCGTGCCACAGATTTTCATGAATATCGTTCTCACGGCATACACGGACTCGTTTGGAAGAAAGTTTCTTATTCTATTGACAATATTTGGCACGTTATTCAAAGCAGGTATGGTTTCACTCATTGTGACCTTTGACTGGTCGCCGGTGTGGGTGGTGGTGTCGAACATAGTTTATGGATCCACTGTATTCGGGCTTTTGTCGGCCGTGTTCGCGTTTATTGCAGATATGACATACACGCATAACCACAGAATAATTGGGATTGTAGTAATCGAGTGTGTGGTCATGGGTTCCGCTATAGTAGCACCTTACTTATCAGGGTATTTTGCGGAGACATTGGGCCTTGGTTTTTCCAAAACGTCTTTCATATCCGTCGGTATGTGTTTCTTCAGTCTCTTGGTTTTACTAATATTGCCAGAGAGTCTTGCTAAACACAATCGGCGAAAAGCACAGTCAATAATCCAGAATATCAAGCGAATAACCGATTTCTACGTCAGCAACGATATGAAAAGACAGCGAGCAAGGTACATGCTGCTAATGCTTTCCTTCTGGTTCGCTACAGTGACCGCAATGAGCAGGACCAGTATTGAGACGCTGTACTTTCTGGGACAGCCGTTCTGCTGGGGGCCCTCAAAGATCGGTTTGTTTATGACAGCCCGGCATGCCGCGCAAAGCATCATAGGTCTGGGCTTTCTGCCACTGCTGCAGGCCTGTCTCTCCAACCAAGTAATCGCAATAATAAGCACCGTGTCTCTTACTATTTCTTACATCATCGAGGGTCTGGCGCAGAGCACGCTGGTGATCTACTTCGTGCCCATTTCCGGTATGTTCTCGTTTCTGATGATACCGATGATCCGCGGCATGATGTCCAACATTACTCCAGCGGACAAGCAGGGAGCAATGTTCGCGGGCGTGGCCGTGTTCGAAGTGATCAGCAGCCTTGTGGGCTCTATCGCTTTCAATGGCGTTTACTCGCTGACCATAACATTCATGAACGGCTTTGTGTTTCTGTGCATGGCATTCCTGAGCGTGGTAGACACGGTCCTGCTACTGGCGTACAATCGCATCAAGCCGCCACCAAATTCGATCAGTGTTGCAGCCGTTAATCAAGACACGTGAAAAGAGGTCACGGTTTAGTAACAATATATCACATAGATAGACGCAATATGCCCAGTGATATATATTTATTGATATCTGATTTTTTGCTGTTACAATTATTGCTTAACCAATTCTCCATTTGTACTGTACTTCGTCCATTTCGCCCAAAAACCAATTGAAGGCAATATTAATTGGGACGCTTCAATTTTCCTACAATTAATATTATGTTTTAACATTGTAATAATTGTACGTTTAAATTAAACAACGGTCTGTATACTTAAAATAACAATCAAGTTGTTTGTTTTTGTAGTGATGCAATTATAGGAAAAACACCGGTCTACGTCTGTAAAAGCCACTTTTAGCGTTCGATCGGTTTTATAGTGTATGGAACCAGAACTCGTTTTATTCAAACGTGTTGGAGTAAAATCAAATGCAAAATGGCGTGCAAGATGACCGCGTTTATTATTTGCTTCGAATAGAACAATATATGTCAAATACATGACAGTACACATTCTTCAAATGTCAATAATACAAGTCGATTTCGTATTTGGATTTGAAGAAGTGCTGTTCACTTAAGAAACTGACTTTAGGAAAGTTTAGGTATGTTTTGCTTGCTTATACTTTGGAGGTTACACAAAATAAATCACTGAAAGGATCGGGGACCATTGCTTTCAAGATATTCCCCTTCAATCCACCGTCTGTTCTGGGGGTTCAACAAACATATCTCATCACTATGACACTAACCAAATATTGAGGTCGCCGTGGTGTGATAGATATGTTGTCCGCATAGCGATCGGGAGGTCATGGGTTCGATACCCACTGTTGGAGCGTTCTTTAGATCTGCCCCAAAGACACCAAGTACTGGTTATAGGCCCAGGAAACGGACTCGAGAGCGTTTTAATAAGCCTGAGGCTTTCGATGCAATCAAGCTCAAATAAATAGGTTTAAACTTTAAACTAAATCAGATAGAGAACAGCACGATATGGTAAATTCTATTATTAATGTTTTGGACTCAAATTTTATTGATGAAAGACCCTGATAAACTTTGCAAGAGTAGCATGCTTGTCTTCAAGTTGATGTCATTGACTATTACAAAGATGTTTGAAATTGTTTTTGAAACACGCCTAGAAGTAAAACAAGAGGTATCTAATAAACATGTTAAGTTTGTTTTAGTACAATGCAGAGAAGCAATGCGCAAATGATTACATAAAATTAAGTTGAGATGTTATGTTTCAGACTTGCTTGCCATCAATTCTGTCGAGAATGTTCCAGCTGAGCGAGTGTTTTCTTATGAAAATACGCATGTGCCAATAAGTTTGTTCACAGACGATCGGAAAATGATTAAACAAATAAGTCTGATTACATGTTGCAACATGAAGATTTACTGCCGAATGTGCCAAATACGATTCAAAAAGCTGATGCTATCAATTTTGATGGAATGGCAATGTTGCCTGTTCAAAATGACCAACATACTTTAAACAATGGTACAATACCTTTTCTTAAAAACGCTGTGATGAGAGACCGAAACATACCAAATGTGCAAAAAACTCATCTTCTATTCGATAAATAAATGATGAAGAAAATGGTCTAAAAGGGACTTGGTCACAGTTTATCAAAATGAGAATTTTTCAACTTTTTGTCACAGATTCAAGAAATAAATGAACAATGTACATCAGTGTGCGAAATAACACTAATGCCGCAGACTTATACTGAACATTTAGATGACACGGTCAAGTAACTATATGTATCTCATGGACTGAATATGAGCAGTGATATAATTTGTTTTTTAACTGTTTTGTTTATCGTTGTTGTTTTAATATAATCTCAGTTTGTTATTCAAAACATGTATTCGACGAACAAATTTGAATTGTTTTATCAAAAACAAAATTTTGATAACGACTTTGAGAATCTCTTTATTTCACCATCGCTTCCTCGTGAGTTACGGTTTGCTTGTCATGCATTTATCAGAAATAATAACATATACCATTTAATAAATATCAAACAATCCACTTAATCGGTCATATGTTAAGACAGCATGTTCATAGTATTATAAGGCATGGCCAAATGGACGCAATTTATGCAGCCTTGTTAACATGCGTCATAGTTAACGATTGTAAGTGCTGAAGAAAATAAAACAACAATTTAATGAACAGTGAAATTTCATTTTTGTCCAAATTNAAGACCCTGATAAACTTTGCAAGAGTAGCATGCTTGTCTTCAAGTTGATTTCATTGACTATTACAAAGATGTTTGAAATTGTTTTTGAAACACGCCTAGAAGTAAAATAAGAGGTATCTAATAAACATGTTAAGTTTGTTTTAGTACAATGCAGAGAAGCAATGCGCAAATGATTATATAAAATTAAGTTGAGATGTTATGTTTCAGACTTGCTTGCCATCAATTCGATCAAGAATGTTCCAGCTGAACGAGTGTTTTCTTATGAAAATACGCATGTGCCAATAAGTTTGTTCACATACGATGGGAAACTGATCAAACAAATAAGTCTGATTACATGTTGCAACATGAAGATTTTCTGCCGAATGTGCCAAATACGATTCAAAAAGCTGATGCTATCAATTTTGATGGAATGACAATGTTGCCTGTTCAAAATGACCAACATACTTTAAACAATGGTACAATACCATTTCTTTAAAACGCTGTGATGAGAGATCGAAACATACCACATGTGCAGAAAACTCATCTTCTATTCGATAAATAAATGATAAAGAAAATGGTCTTAAAGGGACTTGGTCAAAGTTTATCAAAATGAGAATTTTTCAACTTTTTGTCACAGATTCAAGAAATAAATGAACAATGTACATCAGTGTGCGAAATAACACTAATGCCGCAGACTTATACTGAAAATTTAGATGACACGGTCAAGTAACTATATGTATCTCATGGACTGAATATGAGCAGTGATATATTGTTTTAACTGTTTTGTTTATCGTTTAAGTTTTAATATAATCTCAGTGTGTTATTCAATACATGTATTCGACGAACACATTTGAATTGTATTATCAAAAACAAAATTTTGATAACGACTTTGAGAATCTCTTTATTTCACCATCGCTTTCTCGTGAGTTACGCAGACCCTCTATCACGGCCGATAAACAACCGTCCACGCAGTATTAAAACTCCGCGACGTTAGACGTGCAGACGCACGCAGTCATCTGTTTTGTTGGCATGGGCCAGCATTTAGAATGCCGGAAAAAAGACTTCAACAGCATAAAGTATATAGTGTAACGTCTGTTTAAAGAGTTTAAAGAAAACTAAGCGCAAGCTGCCAAAACGGTTTGCTTGTCGTGCATTTATCAGAAATAATAACATATACCATTAAATACATATCAAACAATCCACATAATCGGTCATATGACAAGACAGCATGTTAATATTATTATAAGGCATGGTCAAATGGACGCAATTTATGCAGCCTTTTAAACATGCGTCATAGTTAACGATTGTAAGTGCGGAAGAAAATAAAACAACAATTTAATGAACAGTGAAATTTCATTTTTGTCCAAATGTCATTCTTGTTTATGTTACTGATAACGACGAAATTACCTATACTCAAGCGAGCTTAATCAAACGAATAGAAAACAAAGACAAACTACAAGTATTAACATACAAATTGGATATGTCATTCACAGCATACTGGGATCATGCAATATATCCTATAATGTATTATGTTGTCATGACAGTGTAATACGTATACGTTGAAAACCACGGTCGTTTTTCTCTAAATTAAACGAATGTACTCCGTTAGTTTTGGTTCTCAATTTCGTCATAACAGTCCCTGAACACCATTCTTAAAAGTGTTTATTTTTTTTATTATATTAGGCTGCATTTAGTGATCCCCTGGAGTATGGCCCAGCACTTCGCCATTTTTAAATGACTGTATTTACCTTTTCGAATTTCGAATTTCCCAAATATATACAACCGCGTAATATTTAATAAATTTACGCAGAGATCTATTAACAAACAAAATCTTTGCTTTACGATACCTTGACGATGTATATTTACCCAACACAAGTAAGGCGACACACGTGTACCGTTATATATTGGAACTGGAATACTATGGAGATTCGTACCTGAAAACACTTTTACTTCGCTATTGAGTGATCACCTGTTGCTCATGCAACCATTGAACGTTGGACATTAGATTTATGCTATTCCAAATGCAGTCCAAATCTTGAATTGTACCTGTCTTGTCTGAAATACACCCCCTTCCCAGGATGCGTTTCCCACAAATGAAAGATTCCTACACACAAAGCTTGTGTAATATCCGTGAAATTACTAAAACAGGAATTATGGTTCTCGTGCACTTCATTCCCCCATAAATGAGATCTACCTATATATCATGTTTCAAGTCGATACATCTTATTGTTTGCAATATCAAACTTTAAGTATAGAAACTAACACAAGGCAATAATTATAAAACAATAGAAGCAAGAGATATTGCACATTCCTTTAATGATCTATTAAGTTTCAAGTTCATACCTATTTTAGTGTTCGAGATATGCTCCGGACAAAACATAAATACAGAAATATACAAAGGGCAATAACTCTCAAGATATGGATACATAGTTATTGTTGTTGTACACTGTGCATTCCCTCAATGAGATCTACCTGCCTTTTAAGTTGATACCTCTTCTTCTTTTTTTAGCTATACTCCGGACGAAATTTAAATACAAACTTTCACTATGGTCAATAACTCTAACAATATTACATAGTGTTACTATAAATAGTAACAAAATGACGTCACGAGCGGGCCGTTATTAGAATCCCGCCGGGCCGATTTTTTATATCTGAAAGAATCGGATCGCGCGACGTCAACTGAACAAAATGGCGTCCATATTCAGTATTTTCCAACGGTGATTAATAAAATTAAGCTAAAAATCAACGGAATAATAAAAAAAAGATAATTAAACATAGCACATAATTGGAATGATGAAAAAAATATCGATTGCATCTGAAACTGTACTGTTGATAAGATTTATGACACTAGTCTAGTTGAGCTTTAAGTTAACAGGAGTCATCAAACATCAAAATTTAGTAAACGACACCTTTACCTCAATGACAACTTTAATCCAATGCTTATAATAATCAAATTACAACTAAATGCACTTCCATATTCTGTTTTTTCCATCTCTTTATCTAAATTTATTTCAAACTACTGTATCAAAATACCTGCCACAACCCGTATTCGACCACTTCCTATTTTCGACCGGCTCCGGTAAATTATTCATGCATACGTAAAACATGAGAGTTTCCGGAGGTCGCGCGCAGGTTTTGTTTACAAGTGTCGGTGAAATGTCATCCAGGTTTAAGGATATATTACTTTCTGAAATGTTCAGAAGTGGGTGGGGTAATGTTAAAGAATAATTCCTTATATAAGCATTCTATATATATAGTTTGGAACAATATGCACAATTAAAATAGCATATACTTCAGTGATACATGAACCAGTTCTAATGAAATCTTTCAAAAAGAGTAAATAATCACATTGTTTCGCCCTCGGGCCATAATGTCGGCAGGCGGGCTGATTATAGACGTCCGGCCATGCTCAGCCGTGTGTTATTGTCTAAATATTGTATCCAGTGTTCATTTTGAGTATGAATAATAAGCGTATATTTCATGAGCACTGAACATATTCTGAAACTACATAACAGAGGGTAAGTAATGGTGTAATGATCGGGCAATACATGTGGCTTGTGATGTATTATTTTTTCCCCACACATCCATTATTTCATCTTGACCAAGACATAATTGGAACAAATGTTTTGACGCTAAATTAATGTAGCCGGACATGATGTCAATTACAATTTTTATATTGGGATACACTGTGAGTTCTGTAGTTTTCAAAAAAAATCAATATAGCCATATAAGGTAAACTGCCCCGCTTTTCAACAAACAGGAATCATTTTCGAACACAGACGAGACATGATTCCATTAAATCTTCTGACCAAGTTCCTTTTAAAAAGTTCAAGCCTGTGACACTTATCGTGAGAACATCATTCAAATGAATATACAAATATATATAAATGAATATATAAATAAATATATAAACAAATAAATGAATAAATATATATATATATAATCTTTATCATGATTGCTTATTCATTTGATAAAAGTATTAATCTTTTATCGAACTGTTTGTTATTATGTGATTTGCTCACACGTGATCCATAACATAAAAGTTAAATGAGATACACCGCGAAAAGTTTATTTGTTCGCTGCCTGTTGCAAGCAACTCCAAAAATGTGTTGGTTTGTTAATTGTTGCGCCCTGAGCTGCATCAAACAGAACAAACAGGCTGAAACAATGTCGTGTTTGTGCGTGCGTTGGGGAGGGAAACTAAATTGCGTGTAATTTTCCTTAATTATATAAAATACGTTAACACTGCCCCATATTATTATGCTATATAGAAACTTCCAGCAAAAAAAGTGTCATACGAAGGTAAATTACAATAGGAAGACCCTAAAACAAGTAACATTGGTGTAAAAACGTTAAAATACACACATTCTGCAACTTTTTGGCATCTACAATTCACGTTGTCATCTTGTTTCGTTGTACGGATGATCTCGAGTCAGAATCGGATTCATTCGGATTGCGTTAATTTGCATAATTTATGCAATCCATTTGTATTTATTATCACGTTACTAAAATAATTATATTGCGCAGATATTTTAGAGTCAGGTACACGCGAGTGCATACACACCATTTCAATTACATATAGAAAGCAATACAGTAAACTTGTGAAAGATAATCTTATAATTGAAATCGAGATAATAACCTTTGAAATGTTAACAAGTTATAAATGAATACAAGTGACCTTCTTTTCAAACTCCAGTTTATAACGGGCAACTACGTCATGCTTCCGACGCTTCCCAAAGCAAATATCGCGTTCGCTCGTAAATGGTTGGATATCATAGCGGGAAATTCAAATGGAATATATTGTCCCACAAAAATATAAAAACGAGCATATTGTATCTCGTTAAATTGATGTAACCAGACCACATCTAGCTTAGAAATGTTGGCTATTGCTATACGGAACACTGATTTGTTTATGTGTTAACTTTTTTTCACGAAGTATTCGTTGGTTTTGAGCATTTACGGATCTTTAAAAAATGAACTTCCATTCTTGTTCTTAAATTTCAAAACAGTCCTATTTCTGTTAGCATTTTGGTTCAACTTAATATATAAACACATGATATATAATTAACATATTATTTAATACTAATTACAGAAAACAAGTCGAAAGAAATGTGATGAATTCTGGGATATTAGTATACCTTCCTTCATTGTTTTTTTGCAATATATATATATATACAACAACATGTTCTTCAATACATTCTTTCAGTACTACAATTCTTTTTGCAAAGTGTGATAATTAATTTTCCATGATAATATACGAACATTAAATATTTCATTTTCTCTTTATATGTTCGGATTACGACACAAATAGTGTTCGTTCTTTAAACGTGACATAAAATGGAATGATAATTAAACTTCCAAAAATATCCATTCTGCAAGAGACTCTTGTTATCTCCATAAATAAAACATTCGTTTTGTACATTTTCTTATTAATAAGAATCGACTCTACAGAGCGTGTTTCTATGGCTACAGCTGTTTGGATTAAATTGCTGTAAAAACGAAGATCAATATTTGCTAAGGTACTCCAGGGAGAAAGATACAACGTAATCACTGAAATTACTTTCCTTTGCGGAATTTATATCCCAAAAGAAACCATACATTTTTATAAGACGAAAAACAAAATGAAGCCGTTGATATCTGACATCGTACAACTGGTCAACTGTCGTATGTCTTGGCGTGTGTTTAAACAAAATTAAACAGCATACTGTGTCTTATTAAGGTAGCGCACCCGTAATAGGCACATGTCCAAATATAATCTAATGTATTATTTTCTTAATCAGCATCATGTCACTGAAGTATATGCAAACTTTTAGGAAGGCTTTCCATGCTTTTAAAAAAAATACTGATTTTTTCTAAACCACCCCAACGCTCGGCTTTTGTCCAGTTTATTTGCACCCCTGGGATGTATGAAAGTTCCATAATTCGTCCATATTTCCAAATATGGGCATTAAGTTGGTGTGTACAGATGCAGTAAAGGTGTTTAAAGTTTAAACAAGATGAAATAAGTATTCTTCTGCAGACATTTATTTTTTATAACTTGTTATCTATGGTTTCAGACAAGAAGAAATTGGGTTGGTTAAAAACAAAATGTAATAAAATTCAAAAAAGCTTCATTTAAGTAATATTTTGAACTCTGTTTTATAGATATACTAAATGCAGCAAAAATACCAAGAAATAGACAGATTCACCGTTTACTTTTTGAAATAAAAATAAAAATGCAATATGCATGATTCGTTTTTTCAGCAGTGAACCACCCAATTTAGCCATAACGTTGTTTTAATTTTAAAAATTGAAGAATGTGCATAAAAATTACAACATATTTAACAATAAACATAGCTTATTGGCTATATTAAATCAAATTACGTAAGAAAAGAAATAAAACGCGTCGCAAAAAGTATGCGGTGTCGGCAGGATTCGAACCTGCACGTGAAGATCCCAAAAGATTTCTAGTCTATCGCCTTAACCACTCGAACACGACAACTTCACACAAGGACTTGCTTTAATTAGATATTCATAAGTAAACAGGTAAAAAGGCTGTTCGATCTTAGAAGAAATAGCGGGAAATCACTACGGGTGCGCTACCTTAAACACTTATTTTAACTGAAATATTAAGATCTCCTCAAACAAATTCAAGACGAGTGTTTTGATTCACGTATCAGTAAAAAAAATGAATAGCATTTATATATGTTACATGCGTATAATAAAAGATGCAAACAGTTTTCAGAGAAACGAATTTAGATTTTATAATAATAATAATAATAATAATAATAATAATAATTTTATTTGTGCACATAACATAACAATACAATCCATAGTCACAATTATTAACAATCAAGAAATATCTTATAATATCTTGAAGCTACAATCAGAGATCCTAATACATAACAGATGGATTCATACTCTAACACAATTTCTCACACTTATTGGTCAATATTTCATTATATTTAATTTAGATATATAAGTGCACTGGATTACCCGTAAAGTTTTGACGAAAAATCGTACAAAACTTATTCCCAACGGGGTCCACCATTTTTCACCATTGAAGTTGATGGAAATAACCTTTTTGTGTGATATATTGGAGTTAATGTTGTCTGGAACTATGTTTAAGTCTTATGTATTGTTCTCAATAATATAGATTGCTCATCGTGTATTTTGGATCTTTAAAGGCATTCAAAAGGTCATGATTTTAGGTTAGAAACCAAAATTCTGAATGACTCATAAACATTCTAGATATATCAAACTTTAAATACGGGCTGTCCAAAAGGATTGTAGTTAATGCGACTATGGCTGTCGTTTATTTGGAGCATTCACAAACACAGGAAAAGCTTAAGTACACTGGGTTCAGTCAACTCGCTGCATTGTGCACTGATTCGATGACACACATAATTAACATCTCTTGATAACGCTCTCTCATCATATGCAATGTCACATTTCAACTGTTACCTTTCATGCATTCATTCGGTCGTTGGTCTTCTTGAAAGCCGGATAAAATTAAGTTTTGTGTCACAGTCTGGGAGCTCTGCGGAATATGTCTGACAACGAAAAGTTGGTTAAGGTTGGCGACCAAACCGCTTAGCCAACATGGCGCCATTTGCTCATTCTACCCTCACTTTTCACTCTGTTCGTAGCATCGCAGATGTACTCGTACGTGTTGTTTGAGTGGACACAGAAAAGAATGAAATTGCAGAACTTCCCAAACAGCTCCCTGGACGCGAACTTTAGCGCGTGCGACAAAATAAATGAAACGTCCATGGAATACCTGCAGTACAAGCAGGTGCAACAACAGTCTGCAAACTGGTTTATTATAACCTGGCCGATGGCGTGCCACAGGTGTTTATGAATATCGTTCTCACGGCATACACTGACTCGTTTGAAAGAAAGTTTCTTATTCTATTGACAATATTTGGAAACGTTTTCAAAGCAGTTCTGCTTTCACTTATTGTGACCTTTAACTGGTCGCCAATGTGGGTGGTGGTGTCGAGTATAGTTTGTGGATTTACTGGTGGAGCGTTCGGGCTCCTCTCGGCCATGTTCGCGTTTATTGCAGATATGACATACAGGGATGACCACATAATAATTGGGATTGTATTACTCGAGTGCGTGCTCATGGGTTCCGCTATAGTAGCACCTTAATTATCCGGGTATTTTGAGAAAACATTGGCACTGGGGTTTTCCAAAACGTCTTTCATATGCGTCGGTATGTGTTTCTTCAGTTTCTTGATTTTACTAATATTGCCAGAGAGTCTTGCTAAACACAATCGGCAAAAAGCGCAATCAATCATCCAGAATATCAAGCGAGTAACCGATTTCTACGTCAGCAAAGAGATGAAAGGACAGCGAGCAAGGTACATTCTGCTAATGCTTTCCTTCTGGTTCGCAACAGTGACCGCAATGAGCACGACCGGCATTGAGACGCTGTACTTTCTGGGGCAGCCCTTCTGCTGGGGACCCTCACAGATCGGCTTGTTTATGACAGCCGGGACTGCCGCGCAAAGCGTTATAGGTCTTGGCTCTCTGCGACTGATGCAGGTCTGTCTCTCCAACCCAGTAATCGCAATCATCAGCGCCGTGTCGCTTACTATTTCTTACATCATCGAGGGTCTTGCGCAGAGCACGCTGGTGATCTACTTCGTACCCATTTCCGGTATGTTCTCGTTTCTGATGATACCGATGATCCGCGGCATGATGTCCAACATTACTCCAGCGGACAAGCAGGGAGCAATGTTCGCGGGCGTGGCCGTGTTCGAAGTGATCAGCAGCCTTGTGGGCTCTATCGCTTTCAATGGCGTTTACTCGCTGACCATGACCTTCATGAACGGGTTCGTGTTTCTGTGCATGGCATTCCTGAGCGTGGTGGACACGATCCTGCTACTGGCGTATAATCGCATCAAGCCGCCACCCAATGCGATCAGTGTTGCACCCGTTAATCAAGAAATATGCTCAGAGGACAAGGTCGTGTAACAATATATCACGTACATAGACTCAATAAGCTCAATACTATTAATTTATTGTTTTGTTTATTGTAAGTATTGTTGAACCAATTCTCCCTGTGTATTGTTCGTCGTTCAATTTGTCCAAAAGCCAATTATTTCGATTTTTTTCGATTATCGTATCCAGATGGAGTACGTGTTCTCTTAATACGTATTTTGTAACAATATATCNCTCAGTGGACGTCCAGATAGAAGAAAGAGCGAGAATATGTCCTTGTTACTTAAACGTTTAATTTGCAGAAAATATTGGTCTGCTAGAAATTTAAGCACCCGAGCGAGGATTTAAAGCGCAACATACGTTTCCGGAGACGTTCAAGTAACACTTTTTATGATAAACATCACATTAAAAGTGAAAACAGAAGCAGTTCAGATGATGTACTCAAAACCGTTCAGACGATGTACTCAAACAAAAACCGTTCAGACGATGTACTATTTTCCAAATTCCTCGCCACAGATCTTAAAAAGCTTAAAGAACGTGCAAAACCTTGTACGACATATTCTAAGCATGTTATAAAGCAAAAAAATGTTGTATTTTCTGCGTTGTTTGTCATCTTGAATAGCAAACGCGTCAAAATAAAGTGTGTTCAGACGATGTACAATTTTCATTGTTTATTGTTCCTGAATGTTTAAGAAAACTTCAGAAATCTAAGAAAACGACAATTACCGGAGTACATAAGGCGACTACGCGGGTACTTTGCGCATAGTTCGCATTTATTTTGATATTATAAAATATGAGAATACCTTGATTTTCGTCATTAAGCGAGAGCTTGTTCCGCCATTTTATGCGTACGATGTACTTTTGTGATCACGTGATTCCCCGCAGTGGATCAATTATTAATATATGAAGATATCATGTAAGTCTCTGGTAAACGTACGCATTACGATGAAAGAAAATAAATAGATACATGAAATAAAATTAACAACATTTCAAAAGCCATGAATGACATGGATATTGATATAACATTGGAAAATTAAATTTAAGGAAAAAAACTTGTCAACATTGTTCAAATTATGAACTAACCCGAGAATCAGTCCAATGGTCGGTTTCCTTGCACTTTTTTCTACACACTATTTTTCAACAAGATTATCGTTTAATTTACTGTATAGTCAACTGATCTACGAGAGCTTGCTAACAATCATCTTTATCGAGACGTTGAATGCTGACAAACGCTAATTGTGTTTTACACAAGTTTAATAAAACCTTGTTAACAATTATCAAAGCACAAATAGTAGAACGGTCTTTGACGATTAATGGTCTGCATACTAAAAATGTGTTAAAAACATAAACCAGATCACTCATGACATACAATACCTTGTTCTTCACCGCCGCCATCTCCCTCGCATCTATTACAGGATTTCCGGCACATGGAGATCATAAAAGGAGGGTTCAGCAAGCACTCGTTTCTGCTTGCCCACTCTTCGCATAGAATAGTGTCATTGTAGTCGTTTTTACACACGCCGTCTGGAAACACATTTTTGAACTTGAAATAGGATGTTGATAGAAAAAGTGTTTTAACGAAACATGACATTGGGTCCTTGGATCGACAGTGATCCTTTGTAAGGGTTTGAATTGAACATGTAAGTTGACATTATATTCATCTTACATAAAGAGAACGTAATAACTCCTAACAAATGTGAACACACCCACGGTGCGATATCTCAGAAAATAACCATACCGTTAAATAGAAATAATGAAATCTTATGAGGACACAAATTAATTGTTTAAGTACGCCAGTCTTTAAGGCAAAGTGACCATATTCCTTACAACAAAGCACATGATTTTCAACATAATACGAAGCATAAAAACGATTAAAGATGGGGTTGTTGCATTGGAACGGTCAATTTAAAGAATTGTGGGTTTAAACCGGTTTGATAGCAATGCTAACCTTAAACTAAGCGTAGAAGTAATCAGTAAACATGCACGTGATAGACAAAGCGTCACGTAATATTACTTATTTAAGATTGAAATGTTCACACTACGTCAAATTGTGACAGAACGTCATAATTGTGTTGTGTCCAATGTATTCAAAATGCAAGGCTGGTTTTAGGTTATATTTAAATGACACAAACCGCCGCTTATGCTTTATATATAGCTTGTACTTTGTGTCCGCCCTGCAATTACGTAGCAATTGAAAAAAGCGACAACAAACAATTAACATTCGTATAATATACAATGTAATGTTTTGGTTTTGCTAAAAAAAAAATACGGCATTTAACTTTTTAACAAAATATTAATCTATAAAACAATTATTTCCCTATTATATTGAAATTGTTTAAGCAAGAGCCTTCCTTTTTTGAACAACCCTACAGCGATCCTGTGTCTTTTGAGAAATATTTGTTCAATCCTATTTTGTCCAATTACAGATGGTAAGGAGTATATATGCGTAGGAATAAAATCACGAGTGCGAAGTACCATTGATTTGATATCGTGTATCTATCTATACGATCTAGGGCATACATATGGACATAATATATATCATATTTTGACGGCATATTATACTAGGAAATAGTATTTCGATTCGTATATGATCTTTGAATTTATTTTAAATTAAAGCTTTTCAATCATAACTATATTTTTCTTGACTCCACCCATCTGATGAGGTTACTACGAATGCAATAATCCAATGTCTATTGATTTCGAAGATTTATAGTAGGATACAATGTTTTATGAAATTATACGTGATAGCTTAGCATACGATTTCTGCAAGCCGATTGGTTTCAGACAGATTTATCGGATAGTTCCCGAGAGTAAAATACACTTATCAATTTCAGTTTTACTAATTTTAGCGTTATACAAACGGGACTAAAAAGACCTTAATGATTTTAGTTCTTTCCACGGGGTCTTAAAGCAAAGTGGTTCTAATATGCCCACATTTCCAACTCCTTGTTTTATGCCAAGACTTTCACATAAAATAGGTAAATATCATCAGTGAAAAAACAAACAAACGATATTTCAGCCAGAAAAACCCCTATTAAAATGTCGTTTTTGTTGTTTGACTTTTGTTAATTCTGAATACAGATTGCTAAGGCACAAGATCAGCCGAATCCGTTTGTCAAATACAAATGTTAAGTGCCAGATTAATGTGCCGTTCATTTTATTTAAAAAAAAACAACATATGTGTATACAACAAATATTAAATAAACATTAAGCTAAGAATCTCGTTCTAAGGAAATAATTTTTGTCAAACGCAATATTTATTTGTGATATCAATTATTTAGCTGATATAAACGCACACTTACATGGAAAACTTCCTAATGAAACGCTTCAGAGATGAATAACTCAATCTTTCTCTCTATCTAATGATCTTTACAAATAAACTGTTATAATAATTCAACTGATTGTAGTAAGAAATTTAATCAAATGGCGTATCGATGATACTCCTTGACGTGAAATTTACAATATGATATACATATTTTGATAACAATATAGTTATAAGTTTACAATACAAACATAAACAGTGTTAGTTTTGATTATATATATTTATTTTAGTTCGATTATATCAAAATTCTGAGTTTTAACGAGACACGTTCAAGTCCGTCATTGGGAAAAATAGTTATGGTCGTAGATAAAGCTAAGATCTTGAGTTAACTCTCTAAGCTTTATGAGATATTAACCCATTTATGCCTAGTGAACTCTCCCATCCTTCTAAATTGGATCAATTTATTTCCAAAATTAGGGATGTCTTGTATATTTATTTCTATATTTAGAATATTTCTTACAGAAATTCGATGATGCGGCGTCTCATTTGGGTCTACGCTGTTTGCCTAGGCCTTTTTTGTAGACGCTAGGCATAAATGGGTTAAGAACATTAGGCTTATAGTACAAAACGTTGTTATTGAAATATTATTTCAGTATTATTCATCTTATAGCCGAAATAAAAACATATGTTTGAATGTATTATTTTGTAATCGATATTTTGATTATTTCTGATCTGTTTTCGTTTACCATACATGTTCAAATAATTTATTCCGTAATCTGATATAACATTGATTGTGCACTGTTTACGAACACCATAAATGTTCAAACATTTGATTTCGTAACCTGATATAACATTGCCTCTGAATTAATTCTGAATACCAGAAATATTCAAACGTTTGATTTCGTAACCTGATATAAATTGACTCTGATTTGTTTCCGAATACACCGCGTGTTCGAACAATTGATTTCCTAACATGATATAACATGACCTCTGTAACAAAACAACAGAATACCATTCATGTTAAAACATTTGATTTCGTAACCTGAAATAACATTTACTTGGATCTGTTTCTTAATACAATACATGTTCAAACAATTGATTTCAAAACCTGATATAACATTGCCTCTGAATTGTTGCCGATAATTCCTGAAATATAATACAATAGTTTAAACACAAAAGAATAAAAAATAAACAAAAAAGTTATTTTGTAATTGTAATAATCATCGTCCTCATAAAAATGATACGAGTTCGAATAAGAATAATGTAAGATGGAAAAATACCTGTGCCTTTGCATGCACTCAGAAATAATCCGAATAAAAAAGTAGTTGTTTGTAGTATATTCATTCTGACAACCTTACAGCCTGTTCTGGCGTTGTTTACAGTGTGATGTATATTTATTTACCAACAATCGTAATACACTTATTAGACGTCAACATGATATCTAAGTGAATTCGGAAACATGAACATCCTGTTATGTTCGTTATGAAATTTGCTGTTATAGACGATTGGTAAAACTGAGATGTCAAGCGGTTGTGAGGTTTCCGAACGTGAGTGAATGCGGAAACGTTAAACGATCTTTTAAGGGTCAACCTTTGTTATTTTTTTATTGGCGGTGTCTCTAAGTTAACTTATAAGCAACACATTAATTATCATCTTTGATCTTATATGGACCGTTTTTTTATGAAATTTGATTTATCAAATTTAAGGACACATTTCCATTTAAATTAACTATTTGTTTTATCAAAATTATTTTATCAAATGTAAGTACACATTTTAATTTTAATTAATTATTTATTTTTAATGACGGAAGAAATCTGAAACGCAATTGAATGTAAAGCATTATTAGCTCCACGACTGTACACGTTCTTTTATTTGTTTTGTTTCACCAAGTACTTTTCCAGATCAATGGTTTGTAGGTATCATTATACCGGTACATGTGGCGTACAAAGCTGACAAAAGAGGACGTCAACAATTTCAGGAATTCAGGAATTACCCTTAATATAATATTTTCTAAAACATTTTCCATTAAATTAGACAACATATTTCCTCAGTCGTTGGAAACAAATGGCGCTCTTAATGATTTTCAATTTGGATTCCAAAAAAAAGTACACTAGCTTGTATATATGCTCTTAATGCTTTAACTAATAAAGTAGGGTATCAGGACAAGTGACATTTTTTGTGAAGTTGTAGATTTTCAAAATGGATTTCGATCTTTTCCCAAGAATGGAATTCTATAAAAACTTATGCAATACAATTTTAATCCACATTTGTAAAAATGTCTATAACCTGTACCGTTCAATCACGCGTTAAGGCGAACATGACATTGAATAGAAATAAAGAAAACCAGTCCCACCACTGCCACCAGAAATTGTTCGGGCCTAGCTCTAGACATTGGATCGTGTGTCAAAATTAGGCCTACAGTGCTTATATTAAAGTCAAAGATGACTCAAAGTAACTTTACTTTATTAACCTCTGGTAACATTCAACGGATGCATACACAAGTAAGGTAACGTTCAGCATTGCAATCGTATGATGTTCACAGTCAGACAGACATTTTAACAGATAGTTAAAAATTATGATAATCCTGTTAATAGTAAAAATTGAAGTGTGGTCAGTTCTCCGAAAATACCACAGATTTCAAATAGTAGTAGTAGTTGTATATTTTATATATATATATATATAAAAATAAAAAATATTTACAAAATATTGTACTACCCAGCCATATAAATGGCTTACGAGTCACTAAGCTAACATATTAGTGTATAGTCATACAATTACATCAATATTGTACTGGAAATTGTAAGTATCATGATACTATAAAAATAGTGATAGTATATGCGTCACAGCGATGACTTTGACATAGTTAGCACTGACACACTATTGAATGTACATGCACTTAAAATACTTTGCGAAGATAACACAACCTAAGTTCCATGATAAGTCGATACATATTAATATTTTGTATACAAAAGTAATCTGAAGGATTTATGTTCTCTCAAAAGGTGTTTTACATATTATAAAAATTTAGCACACAAATGGATAAACATGTTTATGTCGGATGCACGCCAGTCCTTTGATTTACAATACGTTGCTCTGTACGCCTCTGCAAGACAACCTAAGTATAGATCCCAGTCTTCTTCATCGACCAAATCGGCCCGTACCATTATTATCTAGGAACGGTTAAAGCGCTCGACATGGCCATTTCCACGCGGATTGCTTGGGCTGCTACGCGCGTTCCTCATTCTCATAAGATTGCACAGATCACTGAAGAGCCGACTCTCAAAGGCTGCTCCTTGGTCACTGTGAATAAGCAATTGGAGTTGTCGCCTTACCAATACCCGGTACCAAGTGGGCCACTTTTGTTGTAAGCAGAACTAGCGCTGTTTGCATGATCAAAACGCCAGACCAGCCAATAGTTGCTTCTCTTCCCGCGTTTCGCCTTCAGACGTCTTTCGTAAGAGCTCAGCTACATGATCCGGTACATCCTCCTCTCTTGCCAAAGGGATCGAAGGTGTATCCTCTTCGTGCTCGGTCAATCTCCTCAACTTGGGTCTTCTAATCGCGGTTATCTCGCCCACATCGTCGACGTTGCTTTTCGCTTCCGTCACTACGCTAACAACCCTTTCAAACGATTCCGCTACAGCAATCTCGGCATCTTGTTTTAAAACTTACATCGAAATTGAATGGGTTCTTAAATCGGATATAAAACATTGGATACCTATTTATGTCAGCCATCGTTGCCGCAATAACTAGCGAATAACGTTGTTGGAACGCTCTCACAAAGACGGCACTATGATGGTCGTCGCTATCCGTTCTCTCCACAAACACATCGACTAGTGTTTCAAAGTTCCCCGGAACCACCGCAGCTGTGAGAAGACGAAATGCGCCGCCGCCCCTTCAAGCCTCGGCAACAATTGATCTAAGCTTTCGGCTTCTCACCAGCCATATCGATTGGCAAACGTTCCAAACTGTGTACATATTTGCCTCGCCTCTTCAACTGTTAATTAGGTCATAGGCCCGGTTGGCTTTTTGCGAAAGTTTCTGTACTAATGAAGTAAGATAAATACAGAGGAATACGAAGTTTATTACGCAAAGTAGAGAACTTTAAATAACATATGGTACCTTTGGTTGGTATACTGGTATTTTTCAGCTTTGTTTGAAGTCATTAAACTGGAAGTGGAATTGTCAGTGGAAATGTAATTTGGAATTATGTGATCATTAATCATTTTGCAGAATTACCATCAGCATCATTACTGTAGAACATCGATGTTTTTAATTAAAAACACGATATTCGAGTTTCATGTGGATGCTAAAGAGATAACATTATTTACACAACACAAACAGACCCATTTTAGAGTTAATGCAACTAAAGCAAATATATATAACTTGCAATCATCAATACACGAATATTTCGTAGTTATATCATATTCTTATTACACTACGAATGCAATTTCATGAAGGAAATTCGCTTTACACAACTTTTTTGTATTGATATACCCGCAAAATACTATATCACAAAATAAAATAATTACTGAAAAGATCTGAACAACTTTTACCCTCGAGTAGTATTGAAGGAATTAGGCATTCATACAGACAGTGCTGTAAAACCGCATTCTGGTGTATATGCGGTGTTTTCCAAGGAATATTTGTATGAATATATGTCAAATGACAGTGCACATGTCACATACACTGTTCAGTACACGAAACGTGTCCCTCTTTTATTCTACCTATTTCAAATATTCGTGACCACCAAAGTCAGACTTAAAATTAGACACCGTTTATTTTTTTCAAACGATTTATCGCAAATCTATAATCATTCGCATACATGTTGTTTCTCATTTTTGACGTTTGTTAGACAATCTATTTTAAACATTAAACTTGTTAACCATACATTAAAATAATATCATAGGCTTATTGTACTCGTTCATTGAGCAAGGAAATTCTATACATTTCAGGTCTCTTGGCAAATATCTACTACATTACTATGGACTTGTTTGTGGTGGAATTAGTGTCGTTGCTCAAGGACAGAAAAGTCTTTAGGCTGCCAGCCCTGTAAATGCCACGCGACACAATGAAATTATTAATAATAGGACTTTCAACCAATTTATAAGATGTGATGTAATTTTATCATACAGTTGATTATCTTTGTTGTTGGAAACATATGTAAAATCAGCACGTTGCCACCAAATAATAATTATAACCGCTAGTATGGTGTAATGGTCCACGAAGAATGCGTAACGCAAGCAGGAAATGCCATTATTATTAAAATGAGACAATACAGTTTGCCAAAAACGGAAATACAAAAGCTTAGAAGGGAAAATACGAAACTAAAGCAGGTTTGTTTAATGATAAATCGGAGAGCCTTTAGGCATTTACGAATGGTTATATGACGCACAGCTATTGTTATTTATTTCATAAAATGTATGCATATTTGGAAAGGTTTAATTTTTGAAGACAAAATTATCCAGAGCTTTTCAACTTATCAGCTAATTTTGATGAACTGTCAACAATTTATTACGATTCGACCGTTCGGTTTGCAAAAATCGTTACCAGACTTATGCATACATGTTTATTTTATTAAGTATAAACTTGATTTTTCGATAATTGTATTAATGGGGAGAACTGAACTTCAAACTATTTTAAGAGTAGCTCAATCCAATACAAGAAAGACGTGAAAAGTGTACGTCTTATAAGCAACAAATCACAATTAATTATTCAGTGTTTTAAAATTGCTAATATTCGTTGAAACGAAACTTACGTATTGTAAATCGTATCATGCCTTACACCGTGCAATGTTGTAACACATATCAGCTTGACTTAGTAGGCAATCCGACCATCCATCGAGAATCGAGCCTTGCGCTGGGAAAACTAGACTTAATGCATGTGCGTCAAGTGTCGTCCCAGATTAGCTTGTGTAGTCCCCACAGGCTAATTAGGGACGACGCTTTCCGCCTAGACTGATGTTTTGTTTTGAAGATTTTCCTTTAAACGAAAACGTCCATTAAAGCGGAAAGTGTCGTCCTTGATAAGCCTGTGTAGACTGCACCAGCTAATCTGAGACTTTACGCACATGCATTTAGCTCATGTTTCACAGAACGTGACTCAATCATTTATTCACTCACTTGTGCGAACATATAAATAAACGGCTTGCTAAATATACAGATAAATGATCATGTCGTGCACCACAATGCCAACCGGAAAAACCAATGGTCTTTAACATATGATTACATGCACGTATGTAAATGCCCAGGAAGCAAATCTATGAGAAAAAAGAACAACTGACTTATCGCATAAGATAATAAATATAACCTTATCAAATTTTCAGACAAAATAAACAGGCACTAATTCCTTAGCCATTCGTATTTTGCGTCTTTTCTTTTAACAATGCATCAGTGCATAAATGTTACAAACTAAAAAAAAGTCTTACGATAATAACTGATTGAATAATTGATTGGAATTTACAAAATCAATAAACACAGTCAGGACCTTTATTGAATGTTACAATATGCAAAATCTAATGCGTAACTATGGTGTTTTTAACATAATTGAAATGAACGTGTAAAAAGTGTTTGTGCACGTCTTTGCTCTTTTCCGCCGTACGGTTCTGCCACTGACCTTGGCTTTATTGCATTTTTTAGTATGTCTCAAATTAACTTAAGGATAGGTAAGAAGTACTAGATTTCAACAGTTGTCATTTGATTCCTTATACGGCAAGACAATTTGCTTGAACAAGATGTCTCAATATTTAGTATCGCAGTGAGTTGTTTAAAGAACAGCTGTGTACCATTAAATACACATTGGAAATGCTTTAAGAAAAATATCACAGTATATACTTAATTATCACAGAAAGATGAGTATAGCCCACGCACACATAGGGGAAATGTAACAGCAGAAAACCCAGTGTCGTGGGGATGGGGAAAACAATCGTGTGTATGTATACCGATTGTGCAAACCTATATACTGATACTTTTGACAATATTGACCTCATCAAAATATTATACCGGGGTTATTATAGGAATTGGGTTTTATTTTTATTTTACTTAAATTTTATTAAAAAACTTATTGACCATGAACTTTGATAGAATTACATCGTATCTTTGTCCGCTGCTAGTAGTCGGTGTCGTCATATATTGTGTCTGTCTTAGATTGAAACAAGTGATGTCACGAGGAGTGTAAAAGCCATCAAAGTATCTATTTTACCACAAAGTGTGATCTTTACATTTAAAGTTATGGAAACACTCTTAATGTATTGGAGTACACAACTCTCTACAAATATCTGAAGTTTCATTTCAATACAATTTATATTAAAAATTTTGTTTTATAGATGAAAATAAAACAAAGGGAAAAGACTCCGTGAATGCATGTATACTTAGCAACTCTTCTTAAAGTCGTATATCATTATATAAAATATACACGAAATTAACCATCAGCCGCAGGAGAGAAAACTTATACAATGCAATCCGTTATTTATGGCAAGGAACCAACTGCCAAAACAACGAGACACAAAACAAATCTACTGCACAAGACACACTCGTACAAAAACACAAACAAAAAGGGACAAAACTGGACTCAACACACTGGAACGGTCGATGCAGAGCATCCGGGGTTTAAACCGGTTCAAAGAAGCTCAAAATCGTACACTTGGGCATTAATTATTAATACAACATTTAAGTGTAAATAAACGTTAACCTTATAACATCACGATTAACATTCAAGAGCAATAAAGGAGAATACATTTTCATTAAATTACCATTTATGTACTCAATGATTATGTACAGATTAGAAAACCAGAACCGTGACTTTCTGAGGCACGATGAAATGCAACCAAAACGAGTACCAACGGCATTTCGTCTTTATAAAAAAGAGACATATCATAATAATGTGTAATATTCAAATCATCATTCTGCTAGAATTCAGAAGGAAGCCGAAATTATGTTATACACGGCAAATTAACTTAGTTTGGTTGTGCATATCTATCTTAAATATACATTATACAATGAACAAGTTGAATTGTTTTTAGTAAATACAATTACTTTGTCAGTTACAAAAAAAAAATATAACGTTTGTAGAAAGTTAAAATTGTTGTTGTGATAAAGCTAAGTTAATTCGTTAATTCACAGATGTGTCATTTCAACTATTTGTACCTGCTTATTAGCAATGTCTATTTCCACAATAAAAATATACCTCCAATAATGTTAACGTAGGATATCAAAGACTTGCAATCATACTTTACACTTAATTTTCAATTATTTGTAAATATGTGTTCACTTTTGGTAAATGGATGTGCGTTGCTGTTGTTGTTTTAAATGTTGTTCAATGATCTTACTTTACTTTCTGTTACTTTTAGAACATACGTATTCCCCCAATCTGATAAATGAGACGTTCTTAGCTTTGCTTGATATAAGATATATGATCGAGTCGACTTTATGTAGTATTTAAAGAAGTCCAAAAGCATTTTGATTTTTATTATATTTTAGAATAGTTATGATTTATAACAATTTATTCGGCATCAATAAGCCGAATGGTTAAGAACAATATGACGTTAAAACGAATATTATTAACACAAGCAAAATATACAGAAGCCGTGACGAAAATAACGACTAATTCAACAGATATAAATATGTGTGTCCAAACTTCCGACAGATTTAGACAGGTAGTGTAATGCTATAGGTTCTGGTAGCCCCACTACAATTATGTAGATATATACTAATAAAATACCAACATGTACACACGTTCACCGTCATATACGAGAACTTTGTGCAGCTAAAGTATACAGAGGTGGGATCTGAAAATTCAGCACAGTGCCCAGCCAAATATCGTTTAAGTACATGATCTTATCGTTCATATATTTGAATATTCTATTTATATCAGTATTTGTTTACGACATAAATGATAACTAATATAACAAAATATATTAAATATTTTTACTATAAATACGAATTAGTCAAAATACAAAAACAATTGTAAAAACAAAACTAGTGTACATATAGGTCCAATGTCAAAACAACTACTACAAATTAATCCTTTTAGAAAAATTGAAAGTGCCCCTACCCTTAACATTTTCAAAGATGAATTATTTGTTGATATAGTATAAACATGTGATCAATATTCTTTAAAATACATGTATATCCTTTTATACTTTGTATGCAATAAACATTACAATATAATATCTTATTTACACAATAAATAAGCAACTTTGTAATATTAACATACATCATATATACACAGCTATGCAAATGTTATATTCCCACTATAAAATCATAATATCTTCATAGCATATGCTTCGAATCTTAAATAGGAATTTTAAAATGTGTTTTATTGCTACGAGCTGGTGATTTTCATATTCTCTTAAATATAATCATAATTATTTCATTGCATACATTATAAATACAAAATGGTAAAACTATAATCTTTTATCAATTTAAAATGAAAATCAATGCTGTTTAAGTACAAACGAAAACAGCTGGTGGCATCACATTTCCCATCCCGGACCAAAACAATGCTGTCACGGAGAGATTCATTTGCACGACAACAGCTGACAAAATACATTGTCAATGAGTGAATTTTTAAATATTTGAGGACAGTGTTAAATTTCAAATATATCCTTTTTCCAAAATTGTTATGTTAAAGTTAATTAATGATTATGTGTTCAATATATTTTGTAATGTATTTGATCCTTTTTTGGAACATGTCCACGTATTAATAATAAAGAATTGTTAAGGTTTCAAAATCAATGACACAATGTATGATTTCAAAAGGGGTAATGTGTTTTCGATAATATTGAACCCGATGTTCTTTGGACATTTGTTTAGTTTTTATGTCAAACAGCTGTTTATATCTTATAGTTGTTTCACAACACTTAGTCTAATGTTTAAACTTGTTATAGGGACTCAATGAAGGCAAATGTACTCACCGAATTACCTGATATCCATTTACTGTCGACAATTTGTTCTCATCTTTTGTACATTAAAATTACATTTGATTTTTAGAAGTATGAAGCTCTATGAACTGGCAAACAGGTGAAGAAGAACTCAAAAGATAGCAAACACTACGATTCACTTAAGTAAACTTCAGTCTTTTTTCTATGTACTATTTGCAACTTTAGACATAACATAATTTAAAAGAAATACCTTCCAAATACAATATCATTTATACTGAAAAGATGTAAAAATGTATGCAACCGCATTAAAATCAAAACCTAACGATGGAGATTAGTCAGCAGAAAATAAATTAGCTTCAAACTGGGATGATTGCAGTGTTTGTTTTATTAGTTACAACCCATCATTAACCCAGTGTTTAAGAAATAGTATATTCGTTAAATTATATTATCAGTCCAAAATTGGCGGTCTGCAAATAATCCATTCTTAACCATTTTCCAGTCCATTCCCTCATTTAATTCGTTCACTTATCCAATGTTGTTATTTTATTTAGGTTAAAATGACCATGCCTAGGAGCATCACGCAAACCAACGGGACGTAACAACGTCGTTTAATATGATAAAGTGCATATCTGCACGTTCCCTTGAGCGAATATTTAAACTCTGTTTGCTTTTAATTAACTGCATACAATTTATTACTGAAATATTATACTCATATACTCACATTATATAACACTATTAATAACCTCCCAATATAGAAGTCCTGGAAACTAAGATTTTCTGACGGTATATTGTTCTTGAGGACAAAAAGGGTAAACCACTTTAGATAATAAGAAGTTTACTGACTGCACTCACAAGAGATGAAAACAGTTGTTTAAATTGTATTAATGGTGATCCGGGTTTGTTCCTTTTTATAACTGTGTAGTCGTGCAGGAGTGTGTTTGTATGTGATTGTGATAGCCCTTATTGGATTCCTAGTAATGTACACGTTCAACGGTTAAGTGATATCATCATTGAGTACGTACGGATCAACTCAGGCCATGCTGCAATTACCGACGTTAACACCACTGGGGGCCATCGACGTCAAAGCGTAGTCCGTTTCTCTACGACGTCGGGTATATGTTTCACTACGAAACATTGTGTAAATACACTATTTAATCAAACGAGTTTCATCTTTTCTGGTATTTATGGATTAGAGAACGGAACATCCAGTAATGGTAGGTACTTATTTTCAATAAAAAACTAATTACAAATGCGCATAGTTGCAACCGTTACATTGATTTTGTGCTTAAATCGAAATATATTGATTTGAAGTAATGCATAAGGTGGTTATTCTGTTAAAATAGCCAATTACAGTAACTTAACTTAAATGAAACTACATGTTACTTTGATTCACTGTACATTAAACATTTTAAAGTACAAAACAGGTTACGAACATATATTTTAATCATTTAAATGCTTTGTTTGGAAGAAAATTACGAGTCGCTTTATGTATAGGTTTTGCACAGAGTATGTATTGGTTGTGCAACGAATACAAATAGAATGTATAGGTTACTCAACGAAGTACCATATCTGTACTTCGATGGCATTTGTATTGACACGATGTTTCGTAGTGAAACATATACCCGACGTCGTAGAGAAACGGACTACGCTTTGACGTCGATGGCCCCCAGTGAACACACTGGTCTCCATTTCCGTGGATAAATGTTTGCAATGTGCAGTGCGCAAGATCTAGAATACTGAATATAAAATAACGAGTGTTTCATTATCTGCAAATATAATAAATACAATTGCTTAACATGATATTAAATAAGCTTATTGTCGGTGACCTCGAACGATTGTAAGGCCAATTCTAGTTGTATATCTTATTATTCAAGTGAACTGCCAAACAGTAGCAAACGAAACAATTATACAAGACAAGCCAGCCAAGTACACAACAAACAAAAATAAGGCTCGCCGCTTAGAACTGTAAAAAGCACAGTGGTTTAAACAGGTTGCAAGGATCTCTAAACCCGCACTTAGCTGAGAGTTATTCACAAAACATATAACTGTAAATACAAATTAACCTCACAGAATCACAATTGAAATTGAATAACAATAAAAGATAAACATTTCAATTGAATTACCATGTGACAAATCAATGTTTTTGATGAAAACCAAAATTTTAACTTAGTGAGGCACTCTAAGAAAACATGAAAGAGCCTTCTTTTTGGTACAAATGTTATGATTGGAATAGTTTTCATGGTCCATTATTTACCAATATCTTTAAGACAATCCGAAATAAAGCTCTACTCAAGTTGAAATTTGTTAATAAATGGCTCAGAAAAAATGGGGAAAAAGATTGAGGGTATGCAACTTGGAATGTTTCAGAATCCCGATTTTTTAAAATATTTCCCTTACTTTTATTTCTGATGTAAAATGCCAGAACCCTAAGGAATATGCGAAACAAGAACAGACACACAAAATGTCGTATTGCAGCTTAAACACCTTTAAAAGGGTACGATATAAATCGATTAAGAATTAAAACATTGAAGCATTTGATAACATAAATATATAAACAAGAAATAACCTATATTTAAGAAATTTTATGAATTAATGGGATGTTTTCACATTTTCCAAAATGACCTCCAACGTTTGTGAATTAATTATCATATTTTGTGTTTCATATTCATTCAATAACCAAAATAAATTAAATAAAAAATATAAAAATAAATATAAATATAAATAGATAAATATAAATATAAATATAAATAAATATATTACATTTATTAATATATTATAAATTATTAAAAGGTGTCTTTTTTAAAATAATTATTTATGTGTTTACGTTGACGTATGCTCCGGACATGGCACACTTTTTTTACAAAGTGAAAGTGCGTGTGAGAAAATTGTCAGCCAAACTTCATCGAAAATGAGATTTAGTTTGCATGCGTGACAACTCTTTGCTTTGGCGCGTTCGCATTTATTTGCATGAAATGTCATCTTATGTTTAAAAATCAAATTGTACGGGAAAATGCATTACCACACCATTTGGACACACTTATGGTCCCGCTAATAAAACGTTTAAGTATGTATGCGCTGAGAGCAGAAAGTATAGGTGAGTAAGAAGTATCTTACACACTAACATACACAAATAATCTGTCAGGTCTTCTCACCGAATTTTAATTTTCAATCATCCGTATCTACGTGTACAATTGTCATACAAATGCAAATATAAATGTTGATGGAATTACTAACCGTTGTTTATTTGATATAAATCTAGAACAATTTTTTTTTATTCCGTATTCAGTTTATGCTTTATTGTCGATTATGTCAAACTGATTAGTTCAAATGATAATCTTATTTTCTTATTCGAAAATATTAACTTATCAAATCAAGTTTGCACTTAATAATATGCATACTATATCAAGCTTAGTGTTATGCTATACTCTATGACATAAAGGTATGCAGATTGACAAAGGTCAATTTTAAAACGTTTTGTCACAGATTCAAAAAAAAAGAAAAAAGTGTGAATCATGTAGAGACAAATTACTTAGGACTTAAACACTCATTTAAAAAATATATTTGCATTAAATGACTAATAATTAGTTTAATAGACGAAGTATAAATCGTAACAAAGTTCTCTGAGCACTCGTGAATTTAATCGATAATCTACCATAACCGTCAAATGTCCGCTATGTTTTGCACTGCTTCAGAACACGATCATGTATTCATGCTTCATATTAGCACCATGACATTTCATATAAATGTATGTAGTCATGCTTCATATTCGCACCATGACATTTCATACAAATGTATTATTCGTTTTGTCAGCTCCTTTTAAAAGGTTGTGCTACATCATATCGTCGACGCCAGCATACAATGAAACCTCACACTCTTGCGTTGTCGCCCCCCGAAGAAGACGCATTTCCGCATATAAAACATTTGTTTAAGTCCTGTCTATGAAAATAACCTTTAAAATAACGGAAATAGTATTTTTTATTTATTTAATAAAAAATAGGTCACATGTTCCTGTATGTTTTAATGTATCATGAACTTAAGTTTTCAGCAGTTTTTAACAAGACAGGGTGCGCTTTCATAGAAATCGCGAAATTCATTGTCTGGTGTGTGTTTGATGAGTTTTATTTGAAGTAACATAACATTTACGAATTAAACAAATTTATTTGGTGCTTTCTGGTGGCTTATAGAGAAAAATCAGTGAATACAAATGATAATTCAATGTTTCAAAAAGTGAAAATTATCGATAATTTTCATTGATTTACCGGAACTATTTTTGCAAATACAAAAATAATCATTTGTAAGCATAAAATAAAAATATATTTTCTATGATCACTTGTGAATTAAACTCCATATTCCACCAAATCCAACACATATCCTCTATGTATTGAAATATTATCAACCGAATAGAAGACTATAGACACGCATTGAAAAGTCTTCACAACAAAAAAGTGAACGACGTCTAGAGGTTTTGTAAATTATTAAGGAATTGTATTGAAGTTAATATAAAAAGTTCACAAGTTATTGAATTGAAATTCAAAACACATACATCATAATATAAATATATCAAGTAATTTTGCTTGCAACAACTTGAATTTCGACGGAAGCAACCATACCCTTTTGAAATGATCCAAGTGATATTTACAATACAGCTTCGCATTAAATTAAAATACTAAGCCATGATGTACTCGCTTGTAAGTAATTAATATTTTATTACAACTGTTACCATGGAATTTAAACTTATAATCTTTCGCTGCCAATTCATCATCATCTAACTGTGAAGAGTTTTATTGTATATACCACCGTTCGAGAGAATCACATTGAAGAACATAACATAAAATAACATGACTTAATTTAATTAAATTCTTAACCGCCACACACACGTAATATGTGATTTAGTTAGGGACTCGCATTGCTTCGGTATGTATGTAATAAGGATTAAAACTTAAATACTAATGTTGGTCAAAAACCTAGGAACGTATATATTTTGAACATTATTTATTTACACGGACCCATTTCAATAATTTGCTGGCGTTACCTTAATACTAGTATTACATTTCTTGTAACCAATCACGTACATACGCATATCGAACAATTGATTGTACGTGTATTAATCTACGTACGTTAATTGAACTTCTTGTTCCGTCCGAACCAGCTCTTAAAAGAGCAGTTTCACTATTAAAATATTAACATATCGATTATATGGAAACTGGTTTTATAAGATCTAACGATTCCAACAAAAGGTCTTCACAGAACACGCATATTACATTACATGCAGCATAATGTCTATGAAAGAGTATTTCCATTGTAAAAATAAAAATACCTTTGATAAAAACATACGTTAATCTCTTAAGGGTCATGTTCATTAAAATATATATATCACGTGATATGTCAACATTCTATCAGAATTATTTTGCGAAATGCGAAATGCATCTTTATAATAAATAACGTTACTTTAAAATGAGTAAGGAAAAATAAAAACAAACTTTCTAAAACTATTGAACAGATTTTTCACGATTTTAAACGAATCAGATCACTGTTGCAATTTAATTAAATAACATGAGTAAATTATGATTAATAAACAATATTTTGATAAAAATGAATACATGTGTTATTATATATGAGCACACCATAAAACAATACATATAGCACAATATTTATTAGTATTAAGCTTAAGTGTCTTTTCTTTTTTTTAAATGCAATTTTTTAATTGTTACACACGCACTAATATCGTATTTGTTTTGGTAGAAATACATGCAAGTAAAACAAACAAATTGTTAGTTATATACTTATAACTTAGAAACCATTAAACTTCAGTGACGGCTGATGCCATGGACGTGTGGCGCCAGTAATGAGACGTCGTAGCGTATGTGTTGTATGTATTGTATGTGTTATAGTTTCTAGGGGTGCTCGCTGTCCTCAATGTTCGCCGCTCTGGTCGCTTCGCGCAGCATTTACACAACACTTCTCTGAAACATTCTCGAAAGTTCTGGCTGAAAATACTGTACAGTATAGGGTTTGCCGCCGAATTGATATAAGCGACGATCATCGTGAACACGTGAAACGACCAATTTTTGTGAAATGATTTCGGTCTAGCTATATTCCATATCAGTAAAATCTGATTCGGCGAGTAACTAAGGAAATACACGATTACACTAGCAATGAGCATTTTCACAACTCCTTTCCGGGCTTGTATTGCCTCCGAATATCTCTCCATCGACGTGCCATTGCGGTCCCTAACGGTGTATGTGCGGTGCAGTCTGTCCGAGCCTTGAAACAGATGTTTGCTGACAAAGGCATACAAGATCAGTTGGACGGAAAGAGGGAAGAAGTAGAATAAAACGGACTCCGCAACTCTGTAGATCAAGTAATAGAGGTCCTGGTCATAGGGAAACTGTATGACGCAATACTTGATTTCAGAAAAAGGTTCATCCGGATGTCCGAGCATAACCTTGTTGAAGAAAAGTGTTGGAAGGCCGGCCAGCCAGGCAAAGGGCCAGATGCAGCCCAGAACGAACACAATCCGGCGCCGGTTGCACAAAATGTGAGCTTTGATTGGATGAATAATTGCGATGTATCTGTAAATAAAATGTATATTGATATAAATATGCATAATGAGGGTTTTTCAATGCGAAATTCATTTTCGTATATAGTTGTATTTGCATTAAATTATTTTAATTATTTTATTCCAAATTAATTAATACAGACACTCAACATTATATGCGTTAATACAATAGAGATTACTAAATTAAAAAAAAAGTTTGATTATTGTTTGCCATCGAACTTTTATATAGCAAGCAAAATGAGAAATATTAACCCCATAGAGTAAATAATCATATACATTTAATCATGACATGGTGAGTGAAAGCTTTAATTGGCACGTTTGATGAATTATTTTAACTAGTTTTGGCTGATTATACGATTGCTAAATAAGTGTTACATTTTGACTGAAATAAATATTGTAATTCCTATTGGAACGTTGTGTTCCCTTTGCCTAAGTAGCGTATGGCAATATGAAAGACAAGATATGAAAGCTCGAACCAACTTCTGTGTTTCCTACTCATGCGACACACACTATGCATATACAAAACGCTAATAATAACTACATAGGTTGCACCAAAATTACGAAAGAAATGTACATTACCTTTCAACACATAGACAGATGAGAGTCAAGACTGACCCATACAGGCTGGTGACAAGAACGAAACGGTTGATGCGACATGATAGGTCGCTGAACCTCCAGCCCTTGTTCACCATAAACTGGATGATTTCCGGAACACCCAGTGCCATAATCAGCAAGTCCGCAGCGGCAAGATTCGTGATTAGCAAGTTGGTCATTGAGGTCCTCATTTTGCGGCTACAGATGACAGCAAATATGACCAGCATGTTACCAAGTACGCCAATCAGTCCGATAACAAAGAACAGAATCGTTAGGTAGATCACAGTGCTGGCGTCCGTTGAAACCGCTTCCATTATTTCCGTTTCATCTGTTGTAGCAAAGTTCTGATAGGATGCGTTGTATTCCTCCAAATATCCAGTCATTTGCTTCACAAACATTGAATTGTTTAAGCTCATAATGCGTTCAGTTGCTTTGAATTATTGTCGATAACGTGTTCAATTGATATGAATATAAGACTGATGTTTAAATTTTAACTTTAATTTTCAACTGGGTTCGTCTTCCGACTGCTGTGAATGTAAGAAGTTCGTCAAAGTAATAACAATTCGAATCTACTTGTTTACGTCAACCAAATTCCATTAACTTACGTGCTTTTGCTACATCCATATATGTTATTTTTTTAAAAATATTTTACAAACACTGTTGACGTCTTTCATCTTATCAGTTCATCCAAGGTCTATGAATGGTGTTTAACTACATCTTCGTGTCACTTTCGCTACAATATCACGCCTGCGACTGTGACAAGATTGTGTTAATAAACCTTATCTTTTGAAGAGCCCTTGTCACTCGCGTTCATTGTGTATCGGAAATTATGGCAATTTCTTACGATATTCATTCTGATGGAATGTCTTTGTGAGCGTCTTCACATAGGCGATAGTACAGTTAAGAGCCGCTATCGGTCATGCTTGGAAACTCTTTGAACCTTTCGCAGCATATCGATCGCCCTTAAATACTTAACATTAATCACACTTGTATTCGTGGTCAACGCGTCAATAAATGATCTTGATGTACGTTCAACCGTGACTTTCAAATTGTTTAACACTTATCAAAAGAGTGCTTTAAACAATGGAGCCTCGCTCTGTCAAAAGGGGGTTAATGCATGTGCGTAAAATTTACGTGAACCTCATTTAGAACGTACCATACCTGTTTCATAAAACGATACAAAATTATAGTTAATATAAAGTCCATCGTCTGATCTGTTATGCACTTATAGTATAGTTAACCGTGGTATGAACACGAATATTTACGACCTAATAAAGCATACGGCTATAGTATCACTGTCTGTTCATTATCCTTCGTTCTATATACTCCTTACACAATTGTGATTTCTTCTTTTAATTTATGTTATATTTATTCATGTGTTTTGTTTTAACAAACTAACAATGTGTTTCACATATTTTAATGTAAACGACAATGTGTTGCTCATAAATACGAGTTTAAAACTTAATTAAGTGATTTTTTTGTGTAATTTCGCTTACTTATCTATTTGCCGTTTGACGAATAAGATGCAGTTCTTTCTGAAAACGAATCTCTCAATTTTTTCTATTCAATAACATGTTCAAATGAACATAAACATATGTCGGCGTATTGCTTAATAAGTTATTTTTCTAAATAATTCGCTTAAGGTCATTTGAAAAGAGAATGATTGTCAAGTTACTCCATATAAAAGTTAAATATAAAGTATAGCATTTGTGAGATGTTATCTACGATGGATTCAGACCATACGTTTCTTCGACGTTTCTTTTTGTTAAAACATCTTCCTACAAGAACATCAGCTTTATGTATGAAAATATGTTCGTGTTGTACCAATAAAGTGATAACGAACACCTTTCTTTTGTATATAAATAAATTTGTTTACAATAATTGTATTTTTACTTTAATAATAAACACAATGATTACATAACATATTCAAAAAGGAATTCAATCATAATTGAATATTATATGATTATCAAGTATAAAAAAGTATAACCGATAACAAAACTAATAAATAGTTATGTCTTAGCCTACTGCAGGAAAATTGCTCAATTAGCAAGACGCTTACACAATTACAACCTTAATAATAAACAAAAAACAAGACATTCAAGCCAGGTCAATGTTCTACGTAAAACAAGCACTTATTTTGGTGCAACCTATGGCACTTTATGAAGAACACACACATATTGGTCAATGTTGTAGAACAGTTTATAGAGAAATATCAGTGCATTAAAACTGATATTTCACTGTTTCAAAAAAGTGAAAATTAACAGTGAAAAGTGTCGATAATTTTCATTGTTTTAACGGATTTTTTTTTCATTTATCATATAACATTAATAATTTTAAAGCATAAACAAAAGAAAATGTGTTGCATAAGTTGGAATATCGATTTAAATTCACTCTTGATCATAGAAAAAAATATATTTTCTATGATCACTCGTGAATTAAAATCGATATTCCACCAAATCCAACAAATATCCTCTATATCTATAAACACGACCAATGCTATTAAAATACATTATGAATATCTATACCTATTTATATAATCCAATCGGATGTCGCCATTCGTACCACGTGACCGTCAAATATTCTATTAGTGGACGGTCCGAGTTAAACGATTATTTCTGATCATTTCGAAGTCAACTCCGAACAACATCATCATGAGAACTCTATAGAATCTTCAATATATTGAAAAAAGACCAATTGCAAATATGGGAAAATGTTTTAAATAAGCGTTTCGAACGGCGTACTTCTTACAACGTCATTAAGTGACCCGAGCGCGTGTGCCCATTCGCGTACTTGACGCTGTTATGTAAATTGAATGTGAATAATGCGATCAACTCAAAGTATATAATAGGCCTGCAATAAAATGTATGTCTTAACCGAAAATCGCTGACTTAAATGAATGTAGACATCAAAACCAGCTAAAAAAGTAGCCAGTGTTTTTTTTAAACATGATTTCTTGTTTATAAATCCATTTACAAATTACTTTTTAAATATCGTCTACAAATGATTCGCGTACACATCGAATGAATGTCTTTAAACGTTCTTATACAAATGTGTATAGCGGCGGGCAGTTATCCTAAACGAATGTGATACATTTAATATTCTAGGCTTCAATAACAAACAATTGATCCTTAAGTGCATTTCTGTTTGAAATGTTGTCTAGAAAGCCTTCGAGAACGCATCCAAGTGGTCAATAAATAATCTCTCACTACGAAACAAACTCAGCGTTATAATAATGAGTAAAAATGCTTTATAATGCTTTAATTCAATAACGTGATGTTAAAATTCCCCGATTGTAACACGTCCAAAATTCACACAACTCGCACATTAAATGAAAAGGTATCAATGTCACGATGAGGTATTTTCATGCATTTACACTCCATAATTTTTTAATTGGTCATTTTTTTTCACTAATCTGAATCGCCGAAATCTCTTAATAAATCGTAATGAACTACTGATGTTAATATTTTGATAGCTAAATGAGTTTCTGGTTCGCACATTTCAAACAATTCGTATGCGCCCATTATGTATTTCAAACATCCACTCTACATGAGAAACATATTCAAGAAGAATAGTGTACCCTGCGGAGTGTGAGCAAGCTGTTCGTTTGATACAAGCTGATGCGTTATAACGATGCTTATAATTATTTGTATTTATGCATTGTGGCTCACCCATGCTAGATTTAACAAAAACAAATCAGTTGAAAGAACTCTAATCAAGCTATGTGCAACACGCCACAGGGAGACTATCAAGTTGCTTATGTAAAATTAATGAAACTAGTTTGAGACGAATACTATCCATGTTTGGTCGCATCCACAACAGATCCTCGTGTGTGTTTTATAATGTTAACCATGAGAACACTTTTCGTTCTCAGTGCATACCTACTTTAACGTCTTTTCGCAAGACCATCAGCGGTAATGTCACCCCATGCAATTCAACGCATGTTGTTCTATAATTAGATTTTATAACATAATGTAACACTCCGTGAAAATTAATAAAAACACGCTGAAACCGCGAGTGTTCACGCATTCATCCGAAATTTCATTTTCATGAGAAATTTTTTGGCTGAAAATAGCACAGCTTCCTGACAATCAAATTATGTCATCTTAAGAGCATCCGTTATTTAAATCAAGGAAAAATCAACTTTAAACAACATCATGTTACGAATGCTTGAAGTAGAATAATAAATAACCAATTGTTTTTATATATTAATTAACTATATTATTAGCTTCGAATGATTTATTGTTTGTTTTTGTTTTTAACTGTTTGAAGGCTTTTGATATGTCTTCGGAAATAATTAGGACTTCAAATTTATTTGTTTCCATTGTATTGTTCGATTCCATTTTTATGGTTCATGAGTTATTAATTTTTCTGCAATATTTATTTATTTTTTTTATTTAAGTGTTCTAAACTGTAAAAGGTTGGATGTGTTTTCATGTTAAATGATGATTTCATTTAAAAATTGATTTGAACAAGTTCGTTATATATATGCATACATTTTTTCTTTCAGTTTGCGATAAACGAAAGTTTCATTTAAAAGTTAAACCGTAACCAAATTATTTAGTCCGTGGAACGATAATTGTCTGCATTTTTTTATATAGATTTTCACTGGTATAAAATAACCTTCGTTTATATTATATATAATAATAAATGCAATCGGGCACAGATCGAGTTTGTCAAATTTAAGATAAACTTCCTGATTTTGTTTGTCAAGGCAGGAGTTGTTTCTTCTTAAAAAATGCAAAGTTTATCTGTGGGGATAGTGTTTAAATGTTTCGTCAACAACGTATGAGTCGTTTTGTTGGCACAATGTAATATTGTCATCCTGAACATTAAAGACGACATTTCTTTGTCTGTTATACCCGGAAGTTGTAAACATAGAAAACAGTTATTTAATTATAACTTGTTGTTGAAAATTTATGTACTGACAGTATTCACTGTATTAACATTTCGTTGACATTTATTTTTGCGAACATTCCCCTGAAAGTATTATTCTTTCATATTATGTATTTTAATATGATAATGTAATTGTTGATCAGTTGAAAAACAGACAGTCTGGAACCTGGAAAGGGTTTTATAATTAAATTTGTGTTACATATCTTTGTACAATCCCACTCTGGCATGTAAGCAATTAGATTATGACAACCACATTCGTAATGACAACATTATTGAATGAGTCAGAAATGTGATTCATACATTTGATGATCCTAGTCAGAATTTCTTCATGTGGATGTCCATATAAATGGCTACGTTCATGATCACGTTCAAAAGATAAAAACAAATATGATCAAATATTAATTACTACAAATATGGAAAGTAGAAATACACATTTTGAAAATCGCTATTAAATGCTCTACACATTTCAAAATTGTATGTTAATTTAGTTCATATATAATTTCTTTGTCACGTGACTGACAGGTTGCAGCTTTTGACAACAATTTAAATGATGTCTGTTCATATATTTTATATATAAATATTGGTATATATTTGTATTCAGGGGCAGTTCCTTTTTGTTTCAATGGTGAACTCCCATGATGTAGGGGTATTTTCCCAATCAGATCCACATCATGAAATACAGATGGGCAAACAGTTTACACTCTCGCTGAAGCAAGTTGTGGAGATGTCAATACTGCATTTATGTATTATTGACGCTTACAAATAATAAGTCATTTGTATTTGTATATTTGCCTGTATCCACAAATGAATTTGCCGATCCTGGTGCTAGCTGGGCTTACCAAGTTTACATCAGGCTGTCAGTTTGGACTGTGTGCAAGCTGGGCTTACCAAGTTTACATCTGACTGTCAGTTTGGACTGTGTGCAAACTTGGCTTACCAAGTGTACATCAGGCTGTCAGTTTGGACTTTGTGCAAGCTGGGCTTAACAAGTGTACATCTGACTGTCAGTTTGGACTGTGTGCAAGCTGGGCTTACCAAGTGTACATCTGACTGTCAGTTTGGACTGTGTTCAAGCTGGGCTTACCAAGTGTACATCTGACTGTCAGTTTGGATTGTGTGCAAGCTGGGCTTACCAAGTGTACATCTGACTGTCAGTTTGGACTGTTTGCAAGCTGGGCTTACCAAGTGTACATCTGACTGTCAGTTTGGACTGTTTGGAAGCTAGGCTTACCAAGCGTACATGTGACTGTCAGTTTGGACTTAATGCAAGCTGGGCTTACCAAGTGTACATCTGACTGTCTGTTAGGACGGTGTGCATGCAGGGCTTACCAAGTGTACATCTGACTGTCTGTTAGGACTGTGTGCAAGCTGGGCTTACCAAGTGTACACCTGATGTCAGTTTGGACTGTGTGCAAGCTGGGCTTACCAAGTGTACATGTGACAGTCAGTTTGGACTGTGTGCAAGCTGGGCTTACCAAGTTTACATCTGACTGTCGGTTAGGACTGTGTTGCTGGGCTTACCAAGTTTACATCTGACTGTCAGTTAGGACTGTGTGGGGATCATACTATGGTTCCTATATTGTGTTCATATTGTGTTCATATTGTATTCATATTGTGTTCATATTGTGTTCATATTGTGTTCATATTGTGTTGTGATGACGTTGTTAACAGATAAAGTATTATATTGCAGACTTAAGCGGTAAATTTCATAAAAGAATTATAAAAATACTTTGATTAATATGAGTGAATCTTTAGGACATAAATTAAATACATGTTTATCTTGTAGTTTTTTAATCAGTCTGTCATCTACACTTAAAGACTTTTCTAACGCAACAATTTTCAAACTTGAATATCTCAGATATTAGTTAAGATTTTGATTTAACATTCTAATTGTGATCATTTGACTATATTCTGAGCAAGCTCACGATAAATCGTTCATCCGAGACGATCAAACGCTTTTACACGAGGAGTATGTATAGTTTCAACGTTTTGCACCTGAAAATAATGAATCGCAAAATAATTTTAAATGTATTTCGATATCAGCATTAAAGGCGGGTTCTAACATCAGAATAACATAAAACTGTTGTTTTTTAATGCATGGCTCATATGAATATTCAAGAGCGCAATCGCGTATTTTGACAAATTGCAGGTTACCTGCAAATGTATTAGCGACTATTCTAACGCAGCACTTTTCAAACTTAAATATCTCACTTAAAAGTAAAGGTTTCATATTTTTTTTTAGATGTGATCATTTGACTACATTCGGTGCAAGCTAACGATAAAATCATTCATCCGTAAATCGGACGCTTTAGCACGTGGGGTAGGAAGCCTGCAATTTGCCAAAATGCGCTGTTGCGCTTCTGAATATTCAAATGAGCCAAACATTTTTTTTTAAGAATTTTATGTTTTCCTGGTGTAGGACCCACCTTAAATGATGAAATTGAAATAAATTTAGAATAATATTGCGTTTCATCATTCACACGTGCAAAAAGAAAAAAAAACTAACCATACCCCACGTGGTTATGCGTCCAATCGTCACGGATTAATGATTTTATCGTGAGCGTGCTCAGAATGTAGTCAAATGATCACAGTTAAAAGTTTTTAATCAAAATCTTGACTAATAACTGACGTATTTAAGTTTGACAAGTGTTGTGTTAGAAAAGTTTCCAAGTGTATAGGTAACCGTATTAAGCATGTTAAAAGGTGTAAGGGGAATCTAATTTATACATTTTTGTTTCTGCACGTAAATAAAAATAGTACATGTAATTCTATTAACACTTAGCAAACAAAAATATATAACAAAATACAAAAAAAAATGAATATATAATATCGTATCGGTCTTATGCCCAATAAAACGATTTCAATTAAGTAGTTTTGCTTCGATGGCAATATTTTTGACGGTTGTGAGATAAATCCAAACATAAATATTCGTTACGTCACTCGTTGACATTGACATATACTATCCAGCTTTATGAAAATATAATTATTCTTAATTTGCCACTAGCCATTGGACATGTAAAGGAAATGAAAGTGATCTTATTCAAAATACGTTTCAAAATGTCTTTTATCCATTATCGACATAACCCTACTTGTATGAACCGTTTCATGAAGTGAACGGTATCAGGAAGTGACAATGCCAGCTCCTGTATTCATACAGAGATAATACCTTTTTTGCAGCTGCTTGTGTCGCAGACGCCTATTAATTGGCTAAAAGCCCGAATACGTTGTATTTCAAGGGCATCTGCGGACATTAACGACAGGATAAAAAGATACCCTGACACTATTAAAGGAACACGTAAGCAGCTAGAATCATAAAACCGAAAAGAAAAGGTAAATGTACAATAAATTGCGTAATAAACCTCTGCTCGGTTTATATTATATAAAAAAAGACTTATTTAGGGAAAAGTATAAAATATTTTCCATTTTGGCTCGGAACTTCTCTTTTAAATAATAACCGACCTTTTTTTGTCCGTTCCTATAAAAGTCTTAATAGGACATGTTATACAATTTAATCAAATACATTATCAAGAACATGAACCCACATACATAC
>VMBQ01000962.1:59996-138372 GCA_007657795.1 Dreissena rostriformis | reverse complement strand
ATATTGTTTCTTATTTACGTTTATATTATATCTTTAATACTATTTAAAACATCATTGTTTGATGATACGGTTGTGTTTAAGACACTGCAATACATGTTTTAACTAGAAGATAAGTATAGCATTTGCCAACAAAGTTATGTCAAAGTATGTTTGAAAAGTATCATACTTTCAATTATAATACACGTACAAACAATGATAATCTACGTCCGAAAATATAAAGATTTTTATTTCATAATAACTAACGTCAAACTACTGAAATCCGATTAGAAACAAAACAACGTGTCAGTGTAGCAGGGCGTGTATAATACTATAACATCCCGCAAGTACAACGAACTTACGTTATACTAAGTGTAGCCAACCTATTTGTAATTAAGCTTGCAATGCAGGAACACCGTGAATAACCTACAGAACATGTCTTTTTCTCGGTAAATATGCATTAGACAGACGCAGAACTACAAATGGTTATTGAATGGAAAACATAAAAATAAGTACAAACGGTTCAGGGACGCATAGCTCTATACAGTTATTAACTATTTCAGCCGCGCGCTGAGAAAACCTTGTTAAATGCATGTGCGGACTTCATAGGTCGATTTATGACGACACTCTAAGCACATGCATGCAACCCTATTTTCCCAGAGCGCGGCTCATTTGCTCGTTGGGGTATTATAAATTTATTACATATGCTGCAAATTCGCCATCATGTATAAAGCAACTATGTCATTTAAAATGGCCCATAGGGGCAACTTCTTAGATCTGAATTTACAAAAACTAATAATGACATATACTAGCGGTTACAACAAGGTTCATATAGAACGAACACAATTTATGTGTTCTGAGATGAAATTATTTTATAATATGGGGCTTGTTATGGGGCTTGTTTGTTTCCCTGTTTATGTTAACATTTGGACGTCATTATGGTTAGTATTCTACATATAGATGAGTTGGACAGGGTTATTAATCAGTACCAGTACTTAATTTTTTAATACAAGTTTTTAAAACGCGTCTTTCCTCTGCATGTCTAATAGAATGACTAGCAACACCCATTATTAAGTATGTTCTAGTTGTAAATATTATTGAACAGGGGCAAAAACCAAAAACTCAATTGATATTATGCGTATATATATATAAGCACATAAGTCAGCGTTTCAGTCCCTTACTAATGATTTGAATTGTTTAAGAAATATCGTCTTTTCAATCCATCGGCTCAACCGAAACCTTTTCCTTCCTGTCACCGTTGATAAAATTGCGCTTAATGATAAGATAAAAAATATAATGCACCTGGTGGTTAAGACGACATTGTTTTCGCAAAAAAAGGATTCTTGTGAATTGAAGTTATGAGTATTAAGATGGAAACTATATTAACATGTCTTCCATTTTTATTCTCGTAACTTCAATTCACAAGAGCTTTGATCGCCGGATTGTCAAAGCCTTTCTTCCGCCATCTTCTTACGGTAACCGTAAAGTTTCTGATCCACTCTTGCGAAAATTGCAAATAAACCCAACACATATGCATGGCCATATTACCCTACTCGGTCAATATATTAAAAACAACGTTCGTGCTTACTTGCACCCTCTTACTTCGTCACAAATTATTCAGTTATTGAATATTTTTATGAATAGACAAAATACCTCCGCTACAAAACAAATTCACACAGCGTTTTTTTTTTCCAGATGCTTGACTATGTTAAACAATTGTCAGTCTGACATCAAAAGCACTTTCGTATTCGAAAAACCAAATGCCTACGACATATTATAATAAGGCAGTGCACATGTGTCTGCGAATTCATAGAAATGGTCCGTTATCTCCACTATGTTTGTCTGTCATAGTTTGTCTGTCATACTTTTCACTTTATTTATATTAAAAAATGCCTGAATATGGCACTTTATTTGTCGGCGATAGAACGTGCATGTACGTCGTAGATAATAGTTTCTTTCACACGAGGAAGTTCATACTTGCATGTTTCCAGAATAAAGCAGGAGAGGATGTCAATTTGAAAGGATATGTCAAGTCGCTAAAGGTCATCCGTTGTGAGACAGATCTAATATTCAATCGTGACTATAATTCATTATGAGTTTTTCTGGAGATATGACAGAACAGATATATTTGTCAAAGAATGATTTTTTGAGGTTTAATTACACGCACTCGTATCGGTTATTTTTCGCGGTATAAACAATAGAGTAATTAAAATATAAACATACATATCTAACCATCCAAATACATGCCGAATAACATATGGTTATATATGATAGATTTATTAGATATGTGTATGGATAATTATCACATGACAGAGAACTTAAAACAAAAAAGTAATTTTAACAAACATACGTATGGACTTGAGGCATCAATAATAATGACATTGCTGATCTAAATGCCTGCAATCTTAAACCAATATGAGGCAATGAGGATCAACATGGTGCAACAAAATGGAATATATTTCTTGTAACATGAACAAGGCACTGCAGTGTCCAAATAAATGCCCAGAGGTAAATGCAGAAAATGCTTTCCATAGCGATTCAATTGAAACCTCAAATATATTATTATCATAAAGTGTAAATGTGCAAGACACACATTTTCCTCCTCAGTGATCCACAGTTTCCGTATTTATTTACCATTGAACAAAACTGGCCAAGATGAGCCGGAGGTATAATAATGTTTGCAAAAAAGCTCTAGTTTCGTATGCCAGCCATAAAGGTATTCGTGGTATCAGTACGTCAGTTGCCTCTTTAATTTATACGTGTTCATAGTCTTCATCTTGCACAACAATACTCACAATCCTTCAGTACTAGAGTATGAGAAATAAATGTCAGTGTAACTTAAAACAACTCTTTAATACTTTGGTTTCTAGAAATGCAGAGGCGGGTTGAATATTTTGCTGTAACAGATAAATCATGGCACGTTCTGCGTATTGTTAAATGAAGTCATATAATGGGTCTTTCAGCCCAACAATGTGTGTCTGCCATTAACTTCGGTGTATTCATATTTCATGAAGCGTGAAAAATTTTACGGTATTTATCGGTGACATTTTAAATGCTGATGCTTTTACGCATTGATAACATTCTGTATGGCTTCTTTGACGCATTATAATAGGGATCATTTGCAAACGACATTTACCATATCAAATTTTAAGGCTTCATGTTACGTGATGTATTACACACTGCTTAGGAATAATTGTCAGTAGGTCAGTAGGAACACAGGATATGGTTCTTGTATTAAAAACGAATATATTTGAATCGTTTACGAAAGCCATTACCTGAGTAAGAACGAATTATTTACTTTTTAAACTGAAACTTAAAAAGGAATTGTTTTATTGTATCTTCATTATTTTTTTTACTAATATTTAACAAAAAATGGTCAGAATGATTCACATAACATCTGCTTGTTGTACCCCTAGTGTTGAAATATATGGAATGCCTGGTGTGATCATAATATAAATGAAGAAATGAAGTCAGCTGCATTCAAAAACAATAATGGTTAATAATAATAAAAATCGGGTTTTAATTAATTTTAATTTATAAGCAGAACATGCTTTACCCTGTTATTGCAACCAGATCGATTTTCCTCTGTGTACATTAAAGGAATGTCGCACATTATAGTTATGTTCTTCCACAACGCGTTCCTTTTTCGGCATTTTCCCCAAAACGTACTCCAATGTGTATTTTGTTGGTAAACCAGGTAATGTTTAATAACTACAATTCGCGACAGCAAATTTCACTTCCTGTTTCAACGCGATGAAAGGAAGGCTCTGATTGCTCGCTTTGAGGGTTGTCATCTACAAGTTTTCCAAATAGTCTTACGTATTCTTACAATTTGTTTAATCCGGTTGACGAAAAGAAAACTAGTGTTTATATCAATATTTGTGTCGTTCAAATGTAAACTCATATCAAGGAGACTGTAATGTAGTGTTGATTGAATGTAGTGTTTTGTTTTTATTTATTTCATCGTACATATCGTTTGCTATAAATACCACTCGACAATATGAAGAACTAAAGTTGTTGCTTTATTAAATCTGAAAACAACAAACGCATTCCATAATAGGTCTTCAAGCATTACATTTATATTATATTTATTTTACAAAAAGTAAGGTAACGTTAATCATTATAAATGTTGATCCAAGATATACATGTGAATGTTTAGAATATAAACGCAAAATTGTAATGTTTTATAAGCTGTATTACCTATATTCTCTCACATCATTGGCATTAATTTATATTAAAAATAAAGATACAAACCCGTGTTTCTTAAATTTCTAACCAATTCAATAACAAGTATGTTATATAGCGCATGGCTTGCCTATTTATGTTTAAACAATCGCCTAGAAATCTTATACTGGGTAATCGATACAATAACGACTTACAATTAACTTTAATGATGATGTTAAAGTATGTCCGGTTTCGATAACAAACTAAGAATACATGTACTTTAATTTTATTTTTACATAATATTTCGTCACTTAATTGTTCGTGCATGCGTCACTTAATACTGCCTCTTATTGATATGAACAGTGAAGTGTAATACTACTGTAATCAGTGAAGATGATATATTATTCTAGATGTCATTCATTTCATTCAGAAAAAAACATGTTCCTATATGTTTATATGTTTTGATGTATCATGAAATTGAATTACTTTTTTCAGCTGTGTTTAACCAGATAGAATGCGCTTTAATAGAAATCGCGATTTTCATTGTGTGGTGTGTTTTAGATTAGTTTTATCTGAAGTACAATAACATTTACTCATTAAACAAATTTATGTTATTCAATCCGGTGGTTTAAAGAGAAAAATCAGTGAATTAAAAGTGATAAATCATTGTTTCAAACAGTGAAAATGAACAGTAAAAAGTATCGATAATTGTCATTGTTTAACCGGAACTATTTAAGGCAAAAATACAAAGATAATCAATTGAAAGCATACAATAAATACGGAATATTACGCTAGTCAATTGTTCCAAGAGTTTGTATAAGTCGAGTGGCTTGTGTGATGACGTATCACACGAGAGGCGGTGCAAGCCACGAGACTGATACAAACACTAGGAACAATTGACTAGCGTAATATTCCTTTTATTAAATACAACAACTAACGAAAACAGTTATCAATTGTATTTGTTTGCTTTAACAAAACTGACAAAACAATGACTAAAATGTGACGTCATTAAATGTGACGTCATTAAAATATGACGTCATTAAATGGATCGAAGAAAGTAGTCCGGCTAGTATGGTAATACGGACTCGGAAACAGCGAGTAGCATAATACGGGATTTTTCATACAACCTGTATTTAGTTAAAAGCATTAAACAGGTATAAAATTAAAAGAAAATTTATTGGAGTTGGTGGAATATCGATTTTTATTCACTTGTGATCATAGAAAAAATATTTTTGCTATGATCGCTCGTGAATTAAAATCGATATTCCATCAGATCCAATAAAATATCCTCTATGTTTATAATACTATAGTATTATTATCATCAAAAGAATAGAAAAGTAAAGACAAGTATTGAACACTCTTCACACAGAAAAAATGTGAACGCCGTCTAAAGGTTTTGAAATTTATTAAGGAATCTTATTGAAGTCAATATAACAAGTTCACAAGTAATTGAATTGAAATTAAAAACAAAGAAATAAGATAAATAAAACAAGTTATTAAACTTGCAACAACTTGAATTTTTGACGGAAGCAACCATACCATTTTGAAATGATCCACGTGATTTGCAATGCAGCTTCGCATCAAATTAAAATACTAAGCCATGATATACTCGCTTGTAAGTAATTAAAACAACTGTTACCATGGAATTTAAAACAAACTGGAGTGTCACTTACAAGTTTAAACTTCTAAGCTTTCGCTGCCACATCACCATTATCTAACTATGATGAGTTGCATTGCTGTCACCATTTAAGAGAATAACATTAAAGAACATAACATAAAATAATATGACTTAACGTATGAAATGTCTAAACCGCCACACATTTCATTTGTGATTTAGTTAGGGACTCTCTTTGCTTCGGTAAGTAAGTAAAAATGATTAAACCTAAAATATCAATGTTGGTCAAAAACCTAGGAACGTATATATTTTGAACATTATTTATTTACACGGACCTATTTCAACCATTTGCTGGCGTTACCTTTATACTTGTATTAAATTACTTGTTACCAATTACGTGCATACGCACATGTTAGAATTGATCTCACGTGTATTAATCTACGTACGTTGCTTGAACTTTTGTTTCCTGCGAACAGCTCATGAAAGAGCAGTTTCATTATTAAAATATTTACATATCGATTACATGATAGTATTTTTTATTAAATATTTTGGAAGAAACACATGCAATTTAAACGAGAAAATTGTAAGTTAAATATAAATAACTTTAAACCATTAAACGTTAGTGACGGCTGATGCCATGGACGTGTGGCGCCAGTAATGAGACGTCGTAGCGTATGTGTTGTATATATTGTATGTGTTATAGGTGCTAGGGGTACTTGCTGTCCTCAATGTTCGCCGCTCTGGTCGCTTCGGCCAGCATTTACACAACACATCTCTGAAGCATTCTCGAAAATTCTGACTGAAAATACTGTACAATATGGGGTTTGCCGCAGAATTTATGTACGCAACGATCATCGTGAACACGTGAAACGACCAATTTTCGTGAAATGATTTCGGTCTAGCTATATTCCATATCAGTAAAATCTGATTTGGCGAGTAACTAAGGAAATTCACGACAACACTTGCCATCAACATTTTCACAACGCCTTTCCGAGCTTGTATAGCTTCCGAATACGCTCCATCGACGTGCCGTTGCGGTCCCTCACGGTGTACGTACGATGCAGCCTGTCAGAACCTTGAAACAGATGTTTGCTGACGAAAACATACAAAATCAGTTGGACGGAGAGAGGGAAGAAGTAAAATAAAACAGACTCCGCAACTCTGTAGATTAAGTAGTAGAGGTCTTGGTCATAGGGAAACTGTATCACGCAATACTTGATTTCAGAGAAGGGTTCGTCAGGATGTCCGAGCATGACCTTGTTGAAGAAGATTGTTGGCAAGCCAGCCAGATAAGCAAAGGGAACGAACACAATCCGGTGCCGGTTGCACAAAATGTGAGCTTTGATTGGACGAATGATTGCGATGTATCTGAAAATAAAATGTTAATTGGAAATAAATAGGCATGAACATATGTTTCAATGCGAAATACATTTTCGTATGCATTTGTATTTGATTTAATTGCTTCAGTTATTTAACTCCGAATTCATTAATAAAGATTTTTGACATCATTGTATGCGTTAATACAAGAAAGCTGTCTTAATTTAAAAACAAATGTTTGAATACCGTTTGCCCTTTAAAGCTCATAGTAAGCAAACTGAAGCATATTACCCTCATACAGTTGAAGCATAAAAACCACCAGTCGTGCGTGAAAGGTTTGATGGGCGCGTTTGATGCAAAATTGTAATTTTATTTGGCTGAATATACGCTTTCTTAACATTGTGCATATGTCCCACAATACTGATAGACAAGGCATGAACCAATTTCTATGCTGCCTATTCATGTGACATGTACTATGTATAGTTATAATACACTTTTTGAATGCCTGCCAAACTAATATCTTCTTACATAATAAAATGAACCTTACCTTTTAACACATAGAGAGATGAGAGTCAGGACTGATCCATAGAGGCTGGTGACAAGAATGAAGCGGTTGATGCGACATAATAGTTCGTTAAACCTCCAGCCCTTGTTCATCATAAACTGGATGATTTCCGGAACGCCCAGCGCCATGATCAGCAAGTCCGCAGTGGCCAGATTCGTGATGAGCAGGTTGGTCATTGAGGTCCTCATCTTACGGCTACAGATGACCGCACATATGACCAGTATGTTACCCATCATGCCAATCAGTCCGATTATAAAGAACAAAATCTTGAGGAAAATCACATTGCTGGCGTCCGTTGAAACCACTTCCATGATTTCTGATACATCTGTCGTTGAAAGGTTCTGATATTCCTCCAAATATCCAGTCATAAGCTTCACAAACATTGAATTGTTTAAGCTCATTATGCTTTCAGTTGGCTATAATTATTTTCAATAACGTTTTCAATTGATATAAATATGAGAGCGATAAAAGTTAACTTTAATTTCCTACTGGGTTCGTCTTCCGATTGCTGTGAATGTAACAAGTTCGTCAAAGTAATAAATAAGAATCTGCTTTTTAACTTCAACCGAACTCCATTAAGCGTCGTGCTTTTGCAACCACATAATATTTGTTTGCCATATTGTACAAACACGGTTTACGTCTATTAACATATCACTTCATCCATTGTCTATGAATGGTGTTCAACTTCATCTCCGCATCACTTTTGCATCAACATCACGCCTGCGACCGCGACAAGATTTTGTAAATAAACCTTATCTTGAGAGCCCTTGCCACTCGCGTTCATGGTTTATCGGAAATTATGACAATTTCTTACGTGATTCATTCCGATGGAACGTCATTGTTAGCGTCTTCACATAGGCGATAGTACCGTTAAGAGCCGCTATCGGTCATGCTTGGAAATTATGTGAACCTTTCGCAGCATATCGATCGCCCTTAAATACGTTACATTTTTTACACTGGTATTCATGGTCGACGCGTCAATAAATGATCATGACGTACGCCCCACCGTGGCTTTTATATTGTTTAACACTAGTCAAAAGAGCGCTTTAAACAATGGAGCCTCGCTCTGGCAAAAGGGGGTTAATGCATGTGAGTGAAATTTACAGGAATCTCATTTAGAACGTACCATACGTGTTTTATACAATGATACAATACAATACTAAATATAAGGTCCATCGTTTGACCTATCATACATTTATTGCATAGTTAACCGTGTTATGAACATGAATATATACGTCAGAATAGAGCATAGAACTATATTGTCACTGTCGTTTCATTGTCGTTTGTTTTATCTTCTCCGTACCAAATTGTGATGTCATGTTTTAATGAATGTTATGTTCATTAATGTGTTGTTGTTAATCAAACGCATGTTTTCCCACATATTTAAATGTTATATCTACTCCGTACCAAATTGTGTTTGTATTTTTAATTAATGTTATGTTTATTAATGTGCATTTTTTTTATCAAACGCATACTGTTGTTCACATATTTTAATGTAAACGAAAATGTGTTGCTTATTAATACGGCTTTAACACTCAATTAAGTGAAATTTTATGTAATTTCGCTTACTTATATATTTGCCGATTCGAGAATTATATGCAGTTCTTCTGAAATCGAAATCTCTATGTTTTATATTCAATAACATGTTCAAATGAACACTATCTTATGTCGGCGTATTGCTTAATATGTTTGATCCAATCGGGAAAGGCAAATGAATAGTTTGTTTTATTATCTGTTGAAGACATTAATAAAAGGCGCTGCCACAGGAACGTCTGGAAGAATTAATCTTCGCAGAAATGTATTTAATTACGCCTTAAAATAAAAAAAGAGTCACATAGATTAAGGTGATTTGAAAAGTACTTGATTGTCAAGTTTCACCATATAAAAGATAAATAGAGCATATAGCACGTGTGCAATGTTATCTACGATAGAAATAGACCATACATTACTTCGACGCTTCCTTTTGTAAAAAATTTTCCTTTGTGTGATGTGCTAGTTCATAAATGTTATGTATAAAATATGTTCGTGTAGTACAATTATAGTGGTTACGAACATATTTCTAATGTCTTTAAATAAATTTGTGTAGTGGGGTAAGTGTTGGTAAAAACTCTAACGCCTTCCAAGGTTCAATGTTTATGATGCGCCGAAAGTATATCGGCAATAATATAGTTGATATATATAATACAGAAACCTAAAAGTACAAACAAAATAACAAAATTACAACACACCCCAACCTCAACACAAATACAATATTTTTTTTTTACTTTTTACTTTTACACTTAACATAATTATTAAATAACGTATTCAAAAAGGAATTAATCATTGTGAACGTACCCATCCACTTTAAATAGCAAATGGGGCATGATTATCACGTCTTAGATAATTAAACCAGTCAATTTATAAAGAATATTTTCGAACATTAATACATGTATTTATTACCACTGATATATAATCTCTCTTAATGTTTAAGCCATTCGTAAAAATATTGTTTTATGTTATAATGAGTACAATAAATTGAATTATACACTCAAATCTACAAATATCTTCTACATGGTGTGTTTATTCGAGAATGTTACACACGAAAAGCAGTTACGCCTATTGTCTCTAGAAGCACAACCAGTCATCACAGACGAAATAATACTTTACCGACTGCTATATGCAACTCTACCGGGGGCATAACAAGTTTACGGATCTAGCACGATTTAAATCACACATGTAATCATTATAAAGAGAAAGAAATTACGTGACGATCAAGATGGCGACGTGAATGCCGAAACAGGTATTTTTTCACCATTTTATACCCTTCATTACTTTTGTGTAATTTTTAAATGTCGCTCACTTGCCAGCCAAATCGATATGACAGTGATAAGCGTTTATTTCGTATTACTATTTGCTTTATATCTCAACCTTTACTCGCCACAAATTTTCCTAGCGGGAGCTGTAGTTTTGTGATTCTTATTTGTAATTAAGCTTGCAATGCAGGAATACCGTTAATAACCTCCAGAAAATGTCTGTTTCTCGATAAATATGCATGAGGCAGACGTAGTACTACAAATGGTTACCGAAGGGACAACATAAAAAAATACAAACGGTTCAGGGACGCAAAGGTTTATACAGGTATATACTATTTGAGCCGCGCTCTGGGGAAACCTTTTTTAATGCATGTGCGGAATTCATAAGTTAATCTGTGACGGCACTCTACGCACATGCATGAACCCCTATTTTCAAAGAGCGCGGTTTATTTGCTTGTTGGGGTTTTATAAATATATTACATATGTTGCATAACGGATACAACACGGTATATATATATATATATATATATTCGTTCTGAGAAAACAATATTTGATATTATAGGGCTTGTTTGTTTTCCCTGTTTATTTTAATATTTTGCCTTGATTATTGTAAGTATTCTACATATACACGAGTTGTTGAATTGTTTCTCCAAATTTAATTTCTTTACCTATATTGAACACAAACGGTCACACGAAATATATCATTGTTGAGTTCCTGTTGTTGTAATACGGAAGTCATGGTGTGATCATGGTATAAAGTAAAGAAATAAATTCAGCTGCATTCGTAGAAACATTAATGGTTAATAATACTAAATATCAGATTTATTCTCAATTCTATTTGTATAAGAACATGTATGCGTTGTCCTGTTATTGAAACCAGATCGATTTTCGTCTGTGTACATAAAAGAAATTTCGCACATTATAATTATGTTCTACCACAACGCGTTGCTGTTTCGGCGCTTTCAATACAAACCGACACCAACATTTGTTTTGATAGTTCACAATCTTATGTTAAATACTTTCACTTTGGGATAGCAGCAAATTTCACTTCAGGTTTCAACGCGATGGAAGCGAGGCTCTGATTGCCCGACTTGAGAGTTGTCTGAAGTTGGTCATCTACAGGTTGTCCACAGATCCAAAACGAGAAACGTTTTCCTGGAATGTGTTTAATCCAATTGACGAACAAATTATTTGTTTTATTAATATTTAAGTCGTCCAGAGGTAAACGCATATCGAGGAGACTGTCATGTTGTGTTTATTAATTGAAGTGTTGTTTATTTACTTCGCTACAGATACCCACTCGACAACATGAAGAACTACGGTTGTTGTGCTTTATTTAACCTAAAATAAAAAACCTTACAACACAAATTTTCCATTATAGGTCTTCACAGATTACATTTATGTTTACACAATTTTAGGTAACGTAAATCATGATACAGGATAGACCTACATGTCAATGTGACTGTTTAAATGCAAACGTAAGATTTGATTGTGTTTATACTCTGTATTCCGTATATTCTGTCACCTCGTTGGCATTAAATAATACTAATATTTAAAGGTAAAAACTCGTGTATCTTAGATTCCTAAACCATTGTATGCAAACTATGTAATATATCACATGCCTTGTTTATTTATGTTTAAAAAATCGGAAATCTTGTGCGGATTAATCGAATGAATCTCTAAACCTGCTACAATTATTTTTAACGATGATGTTAAAGTATGATCGGTTTTAAAACCCACACTACAATAAGGTTTTTATTTTATTTTTACATTTGTTTTTGTTTCATATCGTCTCTTAATTTTTTCGCGCATTCATCACGGAATACTGCCTCACATTAATATGAACAGTGAAGTGTTATAATACTGAAAGGTCGCCGTGGCGTTATGGATATGGTGTCTGCCTAGCGACCGGGAAGTCACGGATTCGATCCCAACTGTGCGAGCTTTCGTATGATCTACCCCAAAGACACCAAGTACAGGTGTCTACAAAGGAAACGGACTCGAGAGTGTTTCAATAAGTCTTCGGCTTTCGATGTAATCGAGCTAAAATAAATATGTTTAAACTTAATAAAACTAATTTTAGTGAAGATGCTATATTAGTATATATTTCATTAACGTTGATGTTAGTTGTGTCGTATTTGAGCATATATCTGATTTGTCTCAACCCGCAAAAAAACTCGTATTGGAACCAAATACTTGGCGATTTACATTTATACATAACCAATACTTGACCGTTCTATTGCGGTGAGCACAGTTTTATTCTTGTTTGAGTTGTTGCCTCTTTGTGTTGTGTCTCGTGCTATTGTGCTATGTGTCATTTTTTTAAATTGGTTCATTTCCAAAATTAAAGGATCTCGTACTATAATAATATTTCTCTCTTACTGGTGCACAGAAATATTCACTTTATTTATGTCTTATCTGTAAATGCTGATTTTTTTTTAAGGATTTCATCGCAATGTTACTAAACACAATTGCATTACAATCGCTTGTACCTTAACATGAATGAAACTTTAACACACGTCAATCACATCAAAATTGACCAGCAAGTTAATCAACCTTCATAGTAATCGGATATTACATTGTTCATAAAATACAAAACACACAAACATTTACAGAAGGATATTATGTGATCTTCATTTCAAATATTTAGGGATAAATGGAGTAATGTATCAAAAATGATTTGTTGTACAAAATAAACAGTTACATAACATAACATATATTTATTTTTGGTATGTGACGTCATAGAAACAAAACTGTACATTTAACATTTAAAACGAGATTTTATACATTCAGCTTTTTCACTATTCATAGTATGCACTATTGATAACGGTAGATTATTTGTGAAGCAAACAAACGCTCGTTGGTTAAAGAGACAATATTTTTTACAAATGGCGTCCATGACGATGTGTGAAATAAAGATATAAATATTTAATCATTCTGTTGCAGACTGCGAATGTTTGTACAAGTTCTAATTAATTTGGGTTTATCATTCTTTGATAGCCATATATCAAGTCAGCTGTCTGTGGAGATGTTATTCTACTGCAGCCTGGTTCATGCCAAAGGTTAGGGGTTGAGAGAGTGATGCATGCCTTCCATATTTAGAAAATGAACTTGGAACTCATCTATTAAATGGTGATTCCTGCATTTTGGTTGGGCAAACTGTCCCTAGAAATAATAATCATATGCAAGTGCAAAATTTGCCGCCTTTTCAGAGCGCAGTTGGTTTATAGATTTTCGTCAGTAAAGTACGATTTTGTATATCTATGTTTCACAACGTTTTGGGAACAGATGGCATTGTTCAGTAAGTTATTTTTGTTTTGTTTGCCTCAGTTCGGAGAAATTATTTTTGTTAAAATAATTTAGTTCTGGTATAATTAAATTATTTTTGTTCAAATAATTAACTTCTGGTATAATTACATCTTGTAAATTCATCAGTATTTCATTTAAGTAATGAATTTGTTTACACCAATATCTGCAGGATGCCCTTGATTGTTTGTTAAAGATATTTTCTGTTGTTTATGTTAATATTTGTTAATACGTGTGTATGAATATTGTGTTTGTTTTTTTATATTTTACTGAGGGTATGAATATTTGACTTTATGATAACCGGTATTGTCAACGCTATTGTCAACGCTATTGACAACGCTAATGTCTACGACAAATTGATGAACGTTATCATTGATGCTTGTGTGTGGAATAATAGGGAATATATAGCGCGGATATTGTATATTTCCTTGCGGTGCCCAAGACACCTTGTGAAGCTGCCCACTACTGCACAGTGTGCGCTAGTGCCTATGTCAGTGAGTGAACAGTTAGTTACTGGACAGTTGCCGACAGTTATTTAACAGTTAAAGCTCACATCAGTAAGTTGAGTTACACATTCACCAATGCAATTCATTGTCTGTCTATGGTAAACGTTAGAGTAAAACGTAAAAATACGCGAGAGATACTTACTCTTCACGAGTTTGTGATTTATTATTTTATAAAAGAATGAATAACAACATGATTTCCATTAGTAAGTTTGGAAAGGTGTAATAATTTGCCCGTCGTTATAAATTATCATTGTGGATTTTTTCTCATACTTAATTTATGCTATAACGTTGAACTAGACTTGTTCAAGTTATATGAATACATTTTTTGTTTTGTTTAGTTCTGTTTATCCTATTTCTGATGGTTAAATTAACATACTTAAAAATGATGTTGTTGATTGAAAATCGAAAAAAAAATCATACATTTTATTAAAACATACTTATACATACACACATAAATATAATAAATTATTGTTGCTCGAAAAAATGAATATTTATGTAACAATGTGCAGTTTCGTATATGTATGTATATATTCACATTTGAGAGACAAGCAGATATTCAACAGACAAGGAGTCTACTGTTTAATAATGTACGTACTTACCTTTCACTACTACAATTGTGGTAAGTCTCATGCTAATGCAAAATATTACTTTTATTTTAGTAAATAATTCGACACTGTTTGTGTTCAGAGATATGGGTATATCCTCTCGGTCATGTTCGATTTGCAATTTGCAACGCGCAACATATAGCATTTCAGTAGAAATATTATATATACTCGTGGATTGAGTGAGTATAAAAAACGTTTTGTTTCATTATCTGCAAATGTTATTTATTTTATGAAAATTGATACTAAAGATATTATTAAATCTCAATGTCATTGGCTTCGAATGATTTTAAGGCAAATTTTAGTTGTATATGTTAATATACAAGTAACTTTAATATAAACACAGTGAACTGGAAGAAATCTTATGTAATATGCGGGACTTTATAAATGACAGGAATCAGCTGCGAACCAATTAGAAACGGACATATTCTTATGGACGAGACAGACAAGTGCATTACAAAACACATTAACATTAAAACAGGCTCACCGCTTATACACTGTCATTAAAATGTACTGGGGTTTAAACCGGTTTTGAGGATCTCCAAACCGCATACTTTGTCCAGAATTATTCACAAAACTTTTAAGTGTTAATACCAATTATACTCATATCATCACCATTGAAATTAATTAATCTAAGCAACAAAATATACATTTAAATTAAATAACAGTTGGATAACTCAGTGGTTTAATAAAAAACCCATCACCAGAATTGTCACTTTCTGATACACTCAAAGGTAATATTAAACGAGCCTTTTAAGCCAACTATTAAGTTGAGAGTCGTTTGCATAGGACCATTCCAAAGAGAATCCTGAATTAAGTTCTACTCAAGTGGAAATTTGTAAACAAATGGTTCAGAACAAATGGATAAAAAAGATTGGGATTTTCAACTTGGAATGTCTCAAAATCCTCAAAATGTCGGAAGTTTTTCCTTTACTGTAATTGTTGATGTAGAATGCCGTACCAATAGGGAGCATGTGAAGAAAGAAAAGAAGCACACAATATTGTGTTTCAGCTTAAATACCGTTAAAAAGGGCATGATATAAATCGAATTGAAATATATACAAATTTTAAACAATCATGTGTATGTCAATATACATATAAGCACGAAGTAACATGAATGTATGGCATTGTATGAATTTATAAGATGTGTTTACACTTCCGAAATGAGCTTCAACGTTTGAGAATCCATTATCGAACAAAATAGAACAGTTTATTTAGTAAATCAAGGCCCGTAATACATAACACAATAACATAATATAATACCATTTCAAAGTTGCGTCATATGTTTCTATAAATATAATATAATTCTTAAGTGTGTATCGCCTGTAAAAAAATGGAATAGTTAACATGTTAATTTCCTAATACTGTTGTCATTATTCGAACAAATGCTGTTGTAAAAAAATCGGTTAATGTCTCTCCAGATGAGTACCACGAATATAAATATAAATACCTTATATCACGATTCTTATCACAATTAAAAAAAATGCGTGGTATTCGCAATCAATTTTTTCGATGTCAACATTTGAACAATGTGTAGATAATCGCAATTCAAATGTTTAGTATACATGTCTACCAATTTCAACCTTGAGTTTATGGTTACAATTGCGGAATTTTGCAAAAGCAATTTTAAATTTTGTTTGGATGTTCATGGCATATTTATTATTCGCATTGTCATCACAATTTCAAAGTTCGTCCAATCTCTAGGCGGCGAAGCCATCAGACAGCGAACCTCACACTCTCACTTTGACACCACCGGAAAATGAGTATTTCCGCATATAATATGCTCGTGAAAGTCCTAACTATGAAAAGTAACATTTTAAACAACGGAAATAGTTTTTTTGTTTTAAATTTATTTCATCAAGTAATGTCACATGTGTGCTTTGATGAATCACGGAATTTAATAATTATTTCGGCCGTTTGTTTACCAGACAGAATGCGCTTTACCCGACATCACGAATTTCAATTTGTGATGTGTTTCCAAGTGATGATTGCAATTCAGTGAGATGCGTTTAAATTAAATTGACATATAATATGAACATTAAACATATGTATTGTTATTTAATCACACGAAGAAATGATAATCACCATTTTTTTAGACGAGCATTAACAAATCACCACAACGAAAAAAGTAATCGACATCTGGAGGTTTTGCGATTATAAAGGAATCATATTGAAGTTCATATAATAAGTTCACCAGTAACTGAAATGGAAAAAAAAAATAATAAAAAAGTAATTGTGTTCGCAACAACTTGAACTTAAACGAAAGCAGCCACATTTTGATAAAATGATTTAAATGACATTTTCAATGCGGCTTTATATCTAATAAAAAATATTTTGCCATGATCTAATTAAACTGTTTATAGTACAAATGCAACCATGGAACTTAAATCTAACTGGAAAGTGTTCCGCTACCAATTCACTATTATCTACTATGATGTGTTGCATTGTTGTAGTGTATATACAACTGATAAAGAGAATAACATTGAAAAAAATGACATGACTTAATTAAGGAAATTTCTAAACCGCCACATCCATTATATATTTGATCTAGTAAAGGACTTTTTTCCTTCGGTCTGTAAGTTATAACTATTAACCCCGAAATATCAATGTTTGTCAAAAACAATACCCTTTTTGCAGCTGTTAGTGTCGCAGAGGCCTGTTAATTGGCTAAAAGCCGGAATGCGTTGTATAGCAAGGGCATCTGCGGACGTAAACGACAGGAGGAAAATATTCACTGACGCTATTAAAGAAAAACATAAACAGCTAGATTCATAAAACCGAAACGAAAATGTTATTTAAAATACTTTATGCTATGGTAATTTACTCTTTATTGTATTTCGTTGCCCCCATATCACCTTCAACTTTGTTAGTATTATCTTTCATAAGCCAAATTGCAAACGCGATTATTCGTTTCGAATCTGAAAAAATAATCATATAATTATGCAACTAGATTTCGGCGTGTATGCTGCCTGCGAAAAGTAACTATATATANACATATTGCTTGTTACATATACTGCACGTCATCAGGTATACGGCATTTGCAGTTTTGCAGTTGTGGTTACCTTTAATGGATGAAATGGCACCAGATGTGGCTTTGAATGTATTTGATGGGCGCATCATTTTGCATGTTTGGCATCGACTGGTGCCGCATGGTTTTGATTCTCCAAGAACAGCTTCTTCGGATTTTGGTGTTATTTTGGCACGTACAAGAATGTCCCTGATACTTTTGGGTCTTCTGTATGCCAAAATGGGCTGTTCAGGAAATAAACGTTTAAGCTTGTTTGATTTTTCGATTGCGGTCCAGTGGCGGTCAATTATGTTTTTTTATTTTTGGTAGCCCTGGATGGTAAGTGACCACAAACGGTATGCGAGTGTTTGGTGTTTTGCTTTTGTATTGGAGTAGGTCCTCCCTATGTAAATTGCCGGCTTTGGTTATGGATTGGGATACTTTCGTGTCATTGTACCTACGTCTGCATAATTGGTCGGATAGCTCCTTTGTACGGATTTCAAAATCTGATTTTTGGGTACAAATCCGCCGTATTCGAAGGGCTTAGCTAAATGGTATATTCCTACAGCAGTGTGGTGGATGGCAGCTTGTAGGTAGAAGGTACTGGTGGTTATCTGTGGGTTTTGAATAAAGGTCGGTTATAAGACTGTTGCCCTCAATGCATGAGACAGTATCTAAGAAAACGTGTTGTGTATTAGAGGGCGCAGTCCTAGTCAGGAAAGGCAAACAACCACCACATCTGAGGATTCTGAACTCACGAACAATAATGAAATGTACCCCAAATTCAAAATAAAAAGCAAATGGGAACCCCCAAAACAATCTGTATCGCTTGAAACATTTATTCATAATATCGAATCGGACATTTCAGAAGCTCAAACAAATACAAACATGAATATAATATATATGAGAAAGATAAGATAAAACATTATTAATAGATTTACTTCAACTACTACTACTACTGTTATTTTTACTTCTAATATTACAAAAACAACACCAATATCTAATACTAATACACATACTACTTCTTCTACTTCCACTACTTCTACTACATCAACTAATTCTACATAAACTACTGCTACAACTAAAATTACTATTGTTTTCTAACAAGGCTTATGAGTGTAGTGATCATTCTACTATTACATTTTCCCACATATCCATTGCCCCGACCTTTTCCATCCTTAGAAGACGTTTGAGTTGTTGTTCTGGTAAAGTAGTAGACTGACCCAGTTCATAGGCTTTTCTTAGTTTATTAGAAAAAAAATAAAACATGCACGTATGACAGACTGCATAGCGAGCTCGAACCTGCATCTGATTGCAAGACAATAAAAAACACCTTTAAACACACAATTATCACAGCTATAACAAAACACGGCCTCAAACACGTGTAAATAACTCGTTCGTAACAACACGTCGCGGTTATGGTCTAAATCGAATACATTTGTAAAACGATAATCTCATTGTATTGTAAGGCCAAGTGCATTTTATCTAATTTTAGTAACAGAACGTGGTCTCGTAAAGATACAATGGATTTCTAAGGCGCTTAACCTATAACGTGCAGTTTTATGAACATATGCTTTTTTATACATACGATACGAATTATATCTTGAATAACAATATCAAAACAATGTTTATGCTTTTTAGACACGAGCAATTGAACAATATGCATTTGGGAAAACGAAAATTGAGTTGACAATATGGGTCACGCGGTTCGAATCAAAACTATCCGTTTACTCTCGTAAAAGTGACAATGTTGTCCTAGAGAAAGTTGTTACTATCTGATCATTTTTGTACCTGTTTACACAAGCTTTATATATGTATCCATAATGAAACACAGACTGTGATAAGACTGTTGATTGTTTAAACAATTATTTCATCGCGATAGTGTGCAAGGGAAGCAACACAACATGCAACATCACAACTCAATAAATTACCTTTAGCATCCATTATTTCCCTTGATATATAGTTTTCAAGTATGTGCGCTTTAGTGACAATTTTGTACATTTGTTAATAAAATTAATGACATAGATATGAACAAGCGATTCAACTGTACTATGTATTCAAGCTTAAAAGTGTATCAATTTAATTTGTATTTACTTGATGTCATTGTGCCTCAGAAAGTGCTTGTTCTGTTATGATGCTAATTAAAACCCAATTGTAATGACATTTCAATTAAATCAAGTTTACATGATCTTTTATTGATTTTGTTTAATTTGAACAACAGTGCTATGAGATTAATGTTAATTTACATGGATGCGTTAATGATTAATACCGGGGCTGAGTGAGAGGATGGGCGCACAATCAAACCGATTTTAAGCCCTGATGTGTTTTTGGATTGACAGTTCCAACGACCTGTGCATCAATCATTTGCTGTATTTATGCCTTTCGTGTAATTTCTATCTTGTTCACAGTTTATACTTCCTTCAGAGTTTTCTGCTTGGCTAAGTATGAGGTTTGTCGGCTTAATACTTCAATGCTTTGATTTGACCGTTCAAACTCCAGCTTAAATATATTTTATTTTTATGTCGTGCTTGTGTTTGTTTTGCCAATTATTGCATATGCTATTGGTCACTTGCCTTAAATTTAAGACTTTAAATACAATATCACCTGACATGGTTTCTGGAGTTTCAATATTTCTATATATCCAATTCTTCAATTCCACATGTATGTCCTTTGGGCAAACAATTTGCACAAGAACACGTCCAGCACGAAACCATGACTTTAAGTAAAACATACCATTGGTAGATGTCGACTCAAAACTTTCACAGCTCAGTACTTACTCTATCTCCAAATAAACTCTCGAATAATATAACCAGCGAACTCCAATCATTTGACTTTACAGCACGTTAATGTTTCAATAATTATTTTTATAATGATTAAAATGAACTTGACACAATAATTCCACAAATATTGAAGAAACAGTTTTTGCCCTCTGACCTGTATCTCAACGCCTTCTATTATTAAAGGAATATAAACGAATACTGAAACTCCAGAAACAGTTTCATGGCATAATGTTTTTTTAACGGCTTGTGTTTTATTTTAGGCAAGTGACACATTGATTATACGCTACATACAACAAAATATAAAACATGCAATGTATGAATAAACAAAGTACAGTCTATTGGGTACAGATATGGTACATATCCGTCCATTTAAATACTTTGCATTGTTGTTGTGTGTGTTGTTTTTTTTTTAATAAAAGCGCCAGACAAGAAGAATGACTGACAGAAGGAAGCACGGATAGACAGAAGATCGGAAGGTGAAACTATTTTTGCTTTTTTGTTTGTATTTTCAGAAATAATGATGAGCTATATATTTTGAATCGCGCAGACGTTAGTAAAAATATGGTATCCTTTTTCTGAGCAGATACAACGAAAATACATCTCGTTGAACCAAGATAAGTATTAAATGTCCACTCATACAATGCAGACGCGTAAGGATCATAAATGTTTAAATAAACAAAAAAGAGAGAGCACTTGACAGGATTAGTAGTTTCATCTTAGAATACAGATGACTCATGGCGGATGTTAACTGTAAGTGCCATGTCCTTTGAAGTAACTACAAATGTTTTTTTTCTTAACTCATCATTTCCAATCTTAAGTTTATTAATCATATATATCCTGATGAGATATATATGATCGACCACTCCATTAAGTGTTTAACATCCTCAGTAAAGGAACGTGCAATAACTATAAAATGCTAATATACATGTGATAATGATGAATCTAGTTTCAACAATGTTTATCTACTTAGTGGTTCAATGTATGTGCTCTAATACATTATCAGAAACCAAAAAAAAGTAGCTATATAAGATCTCGTATAAAATATTCTTTCTTCATATTACATAGTAACATTCAGCGGAAAGCAAAACATTTCGATTAAGTGATATTAAATAAAGTTATTAAAATGCAATAAAACTCTTCTTGTTTGTTGGTCAATATATCCGCACATTAAGGGATTTGTTGAATACTATCAGACGTTTAATTGTTTTTGTAACATATTTGACGTCAACATGTTGAATCTACTGATAAGCCTTTTTTCAAAGTAAATAAACATACCAACTCCATAGCTTTTACAGGTAATGTGTGTCGCCCGGATACAAATGTCCAATGTGTTTCGTAGTCAGGAAACCTGTCACCAAGTGATATGAGTGCATAACCTGTCTTGATAAGTAGTTCAGTATGTCTTTACTTTCCTTCAAGTTCAATGTATTTACGGACAGATATTAGTTCCTTACTGTCTAGGCTTACTATCCAACTGACGTAAAAAATAAAAGCGCGGAAGACACTGCAGTTGTTCGCCATGGCATAACCTTAGACACAACTAATTGTTCAAACTTAAGTGATCGCTTTATAAATCGCAAGTATAAAATAAACATGTGTGTGAACTATGTAGCATCCTTTTGATTTTATAGAGATAATTTAGAAAAAAATAACAACAAATTGTTCCTTGTTAGACCTTCTTTAAGTATAGCAAATATGATGACAATTGTGTTATATGAACCAGTTAATATAAAGTAAATGTATTAGCAATCACCATTTAGTGAATAGGTCGTTGAAATATCAAATATCCAATACACAACGAATAGAATTTCAAGATAAAAATTCACTTAACAAAACATTGTTATTAATACCACATAAACATTCTAAAATATACAATAAGATAATTAATGGAAATAAATTAAAAAAAATAATCTACTAGCAATATTGTTTTACTCACGCATGAGGTTGTCATAACGAAATCTCTGCTGACCCGCACTTTAGTGTAAATGCATTACTTGTTACCTTATCGTTTAACATAGTGTCAATCAGACTTTTACATAAACATCGGTATTGAACCTTTATGTGTGTTTAATAATTAGCTGATTTTGATATTCTGTTTTAGCGATTTTAAAGTTGAAGTGGGATGCACTGATGAATTCTTATCTTTTTTATCGCTTTCTATAGTATAGTTAGTGTTGAAACAATGTTCAATATTTTATAGATTCACAACTGTGAATACGAACAAACTGTACACTTATTGTTATTGTAATAAACAATACAATAGCTTCATAAGAGAAAGGGAATAAGGTCAATTCTACCTACAAGTATACCCAATATTTTCCCCAAAGCTGTTCACTTCTCACGGAAGCTAAACAAATGCGCAAATTTGACAAAAGCTTTGACAAAAGCTCAAAACCACCTTCTTGACAAAAGTTGGTGAGAGAAACTCTGAAAACCAGACGGTGTAATCAACATAAACTACTATAACTCTTACATAATACAAGGACCGGCTGGGCGAGAATACATTACTGCGAAATACCGTTAGGGCAATCGTGGTAACACATTAAAATCCAGAGGGCGACAATGCGATAGTGCGATAGTACGATGGCGACAATGCGATAGTACGATGGCGACAATGCGACAACGCGATAGTACGATGGCGACAATGCGATAGTCATCGAACTGTCGTCATCGCATTATCGCATTGTCGCCATCGTACTATCGAACTGTCGTCATCGTATTGTCGCACTGTCGCACTGTCGTCAACGTACTGTCGCGTTGTCGCATTGTCGCCATCGTACTATCGCACTGTCGCCATCGTATTGTCGCACTGTCGTCATCGTATTATCGCACTATCGCATTGTCGCATTGTCGCCATCGTACTATCGCATTGTCGACTAGCGCTTTCCGGTACACAAACTATTCTTATTGCAGAAACAAAATAGATGACTTTATAAAAATGTACTTTGAAAGAGGTTACAATTATAATGAAATCAAATTCTTAAGACAATAGACGACAAAGCGACAGTATGATGACGACAATGCGACAGTGCGACAGTACGATGGCGACAGTGCGATAGTACGATGGCGACAATTCGATAGTACGAAGACGACAGTACGACAATGCGATAGTACGATGGCGACAATGCGATGATACGATGGTGACAGTACGATATGTCTATCGCATTGTCGCCATCGTACTATCGCGTTATCGTACTGTCGCCATCGTATTATCGCATTGTCGCCATCGTACTATCGCACTATCGCATTGTCGCCCTCTGGATTTTAATGTGTAACCACGATGGCCCTTACGGTATTCCGTACATTACAGATAGCCGCAACCTGATGAGAAATAATCAGCATTTCCCAGACATTAGATTTTAAACCCGATGTTCTAGCTAGAAATCAGTCGTGCACTATCAACGAGGTTACGCAACAGACACGTGATATTATTTTCGTCTTTCGACATCACACTTTACCTGTAGATCAACAGTAGTTTTACTTTCCCTGATCTATTAATAGCTAATAGCCTAACATTTTCAATGGCCTGTAATGCGCCAAAATACCACGTGACTTTGACGTAGTACAAAGTGCACTAGTTTAGTTATGCATACAAATACTCTTCCGCGACACGTTTCATTCTGAAATGGATCATTGAATTTTTCTATATATGATTAGTTCAAAATTCAAGTTAACATGATATTCATAGTATGTGTCAATTTATGAATGAATGTAGAAGAAGAACTAAGATGTCTGATTTAAATGATTCAACAGTACAATTATCGTGGTGTCAGTAGAAATGGCTCACTACGATTTACAGAACACAGTGTTAACATTATGTAATCGCAAGCGAACAACTAAAAACAAGCAAACTTTGTGTATTAAGGGTATAAAGTAAGAAGTTCAAAGAGTCTAGAGTTTGTTCTCTACAATTACTGGACCTTTCGTCCGTATTGTCCGCCAAGTCAGTCCGCCATGTTATATGTTAAAAAACCAACGTATAATTCATTTTAGTTTTCAATAACAGCTAAAATAAAGTGATTACAAACTTCTCCATCATCGCTTAATAGTGATGGCAAAAATTGTAATAAAACAGTCATCATTTTGAAAACTGATGAAATATCTCATCGTTATGATAAGTCTAAACTGCTTCAACATTTAAATCGATTGCATTTTAAGTGTAAACTCTACATGCATTAGTTTCTATCTTTTACATGTTTGAGATTTAAACCGTAGAAAGGGAATGGTACATTCATGTATGGTATACTTATAATATACTGCTAGTATATAAATAATCATATAAACGACAAGAAGACGTACATAGCTTTACATCTATTACATAAAGTACCATTTACCTTTGATGAACAAGAACCTTTCCAGTAGATCTCACGACATGGGTCAAAAGTGTGGTTCGTTCAATAGAGTTGAGAAAGACGTACTCTCGTGTGCCCTATACACACGCGCATAGGCACAATTGCGAGAACTCGTATATCTGTATGTAACGATCTTTTTATATCCGTCGTATTTGAAATCTCCAGGATGCTGAAGACATGTTTACTTTCTGTGTTTTAATAAATACCGTTTGGGCATTTGGTAAGTTGTATTTGCTAATTCAAGTTTTAAGCGTTATATTGTTGTTTATATTGTATAAACATGTTTTAAGCACTATGCTTTACCAAAGGGAATCAAGTAAACCTTAAACGTATGTGTTCTATTTTAGTTATACATGTTAGACTGTTTTACAATAAATTATTTATTTCAGAATGTTCAGGACACTTACCAACAACTAAGACCTGTTATTTTATCAGTGTACAAATAACAATGATAATGTATCAAAGACATCTTCACCAATCACAAATATACTCAATATACTCAGAATGAGTAAAGGATGTACTTTAGCGCATTCATTATATACTGGCATAACATCACATGTTTCTTTTAATATAACCAAGCTTATATTGTGTGAATGAAAAATTGTTATTTATAAAATGTAATACAGCATGACCATAACATAAAGCAATATAAAAGTATGATAGTGCAATGTTTTTATATATATTGGCATATTTAAATCATTAAGTTTACCGGAGCTATGAATGTAAAATTAGTAGGTGTTTTATGTAACTCAAAAAAGGTCTTTTTGTGTTTGTGCGTTCGAGACTGAAACATGATTACTAAAAATTAAAAATTTCTGACCGTCATGAACTATTTCATATATGTTCTTTTGTTTGTGTAAATGTATTAATGATTATACCTGATACTAGAAATTCGTAATTGTATATGATATATGTGAAGTTGCAATAACGATCACCTGACCCTGTTTATGATATCGGATCCATTCTCACTCGTTCGCTCGCCCTGAATTTTCCCAATATTAGATTATGCCCATTATGATCGAAGCACATATATGCCAATGGTATCGCCAACTGTCTTGAGTATTTGTTCACTTTGCCTTAAATAGAAATGTACAATTTTATACGTTCGTATGCAAATAAAATTTGGAATTTGTTTCTTTGACGATCTTATGAGCAAACAGGCTTTATGTACATTTATTATTTAACTTTTTAACGGATCTTTAAGGTATTATATGATCCGTTTTATCACGACAAATAAATACACAAAAACAAATGTGTGTTGATACAAACATCAGAATTTGTGTTAAATACCACATATATGACGCTGAATATGACAATAACAAATGCATTAAAATAGGGTTGTGGGCTCTTTCCGGAAATATTGCAGTTTAAATATGCAACTATCGAAGCCTCTTGATCACAGTTTTCGGTTTTAATCCATGTTTGATAGCTTAATTTTGCCAACGAGCTAATATTAACAACTGCAATGTTTTATTTGATAATATACAAAACCAATTGATTGTTAAAGCGCTTTTTAGATTTGTTTGCGAATCCCAACTAATTTTTGAGGGTATCATTTCAATAACGCTTAAATTATCAAAATTACACTCAAACTGTCCTACCTGTTAATTTTTCAGACAGGGATATCTTTTATCAGTATATTTCTTTATAACATGCTATTGAATAAACAATATTGAGTTTTAAATAATACATTGATTCATTAGTATTGCCACGCTATACTTTAATCACACTCATTATCTTTCAATTACATGTATGTTACATAATGCCCCAGAATAAGAGCCTTAAGTTAACGGTCGTTATAAAAAGACTATCTCTGGAATGTTCCGTCTAAAATATTAAAACAAAGTGCCATTGGCCATTCTGGCATATATTTGCATTTTCTCAGTTCTCATGTATTTGTTTTTTTCCAACTACTCGTTGTAGTTTTTTATTTATTTGCCTTGCTTTTTTGTTATTGTTAGTGTGTGTATTGTAAGATTCAAGTTTACTTGTCATTTTCGTGTGTTTCTTTAAATAATGACTGAAGGAATGCGATATGTTCAGTTCGGTTGTTTTAAGCTAGTTTGCAGCGGCTACTTTTATTGCAGATGGTTACTTGTTTCTAATAGCAAAAACGGTAGAGGTCGATATAATGCTCGTATTTTGACTTTGCGTTGCATTCCGACGTCGATAAAATTTCTAATGTGTCGTATCAATAACGCTTAATTATTTGTCTTAAAAAAAAAGTTAACTTATGGCGGGGATTCCGGTTTATTCAATTACGTATATACTTTTTGCATTGATTTATGTAAACATATATACTCATAAACAGTTGTTAAACGTGGTTTTGATTGTTAAATAGAGCTATTCCACTCATATGTTACTAGTAACAAAATATAGGCATACAACATAAATGAAAATATTGTAAAACATTCCATCCATTTGAATAACATCGAATATACACAAGCACTTAAATGTGTGTTGTTGCTTTTTATATTTATGTTCGTATATGGTTTATATATCGATGTATGTTAATTTACGTATACCAATATTGCAGGGAAGCCGAGGGTTAATGTTGAAATCGACGTCGCGAGCGCGAACTTGTGCATTACTGTGACTTTACTCCAGGTGCCAGCACCTTGTGGTATCGCATAGAGTGGAGCTTGATTCAGGGCTTATCTTAATATCTTCTTCTACATCAAACAGGATTGATGAAATATGCACCGTTTACATTTAGGCAGGGGTCTATTCTCATGGAAACCCACTTGAAAAAGAACGGGATTATGAAATTGGGCTATACAGTAAATTATTTTTAATTTATTAATAATGTGTTATTATACATATTATATCGTGCTTCATAACTAAATAATATGTTAACTATTGAATAGAAGTGTTAGTTTACTCCGTCTTGGATGAAACGTTTGCTTTTTCAAAATATATATGATTTAAAACACAAAACCTAAACGCATATTATTGTCTTTTTTATATTTGAACATGTTTAATAATTGACACAATACATATCAGAAGAAATATTTGTAGACAAAAAGTTTTAAAAACATTATGTTTAACACTGAAGTCTACTAGATAATACTCAAAAAGTGTGGTGTCCTTTTTTCAGATCATATGTTCAGCTCGACCATGTGACAGTAGTACTGACAATGTGATTCTAAATCGCCCAATTGAAAGTCAGGCAAAATTATGTGGATTTGAAGAAAGTAATTGCAACTCCATCTTCATTTACTTTGATAGAGTATGGACTTAACGGTGATATTTAAATTTAAAGTCACCAATAATTAAGATTTTAATAATGCTGTCCGGCGCCTAAGGCGCTTGTTCTGCACGCATATTAGTTTTGTTTGGTGACATCATTCTTCTAATGAATTAGTTCATTATAAAATAAATATATCATCATGAAGCTTTATTGAAATATTTTAAAAGATAATTCATGATCTATTCAAAATATGTTCAAATAACAAAATTTCTTTGGATGGTTCGAATACATCCTCAGTTCAAGCGGCATGCTTTTGAAAATTGCTACTGTTTACACATTTCTAGAAATAACCGATAGGGATTCAGAAGTATTAAAAACGATATTTATCGGACGACCATGGTATGCCACATGCCTTCAATACAAAAAGGTCTTTGGAAGGGAGTACTTGTAGGAATTTTCAATTACTTGACAAGAATATTCGGTGCAAATTAAATTGTACTGCTCATATGAAAAACATGCATGCAAGTGGGTATTTTAAATATGTATAACTGGCTTTATTCTAAAATGTGTAAACTGTAATCATGGAATATTGTCATGTTAGGAACATATGTTTTGATTTCGAAACAATTTAAATAGACATGTTACAAACAGGTTCCCTACAAAACACTTTTTAAAATCATACTTGTTAAAATATGGCTGCGTGTGTTGTTGTTTCTGACAAATCAAAATCGGTCATTGGCTTCAGAAAGAAATTAATAGAATCATTAGCCGTAAACTTTGTGCTGTGAACTTACATACCCTTGCATTATTATGTATAAAATATTGGGCACCTATGAAAGTCTTCAAATTATGGTTAACCTCAGGTAGTCTTTTTGTAAAGGCAAATTAGCAATAAGCTATTCGATACAGAACTATATAAACAACACAAACATGCTTAATATATGATGTGTTTCCACAGCTGGAACCTAGTGGTTCTCTTCTCATCAAATCATAGGAAATAAAAAATATCAGCGTCAAACTAACAGTCCCATTTTCATGCGGAAAGGCCGCTGACCTTGAGAATGCAAAATGCCCCTTACATGTTCATCTTTTTATATCCAACAAGTCGAACAACTGCAGTGTTGCGTCGCTACTAGTATTCAACCAATGCGGTACACAATTGTATTCAGATGACGTCGGTCAATGGAAGAACATCAGCGTTGTTTCCATTGCAACTGAATCAGACTTACAATTCATGGTTGAGTTTGGCGTGTTCCTGAAATCGGAGAGCACATTTCATGAGTTCGTTAATGTAGATTTCTCACCAATTAGGGTATGTTATAGTTTATTTTCTTATGTTAACCTTATCATTTGTTTGAGTATACAAGGAATACTTGAATCATGTTAATGAGGTTTTTAATAACAAATCGTTCTTGACTTAAGGTAGTACAACTGTAATCATTTCCCGCGTGTTTTTTTTTGGGAAGATCGGTTCACATCGGCTGATGTCTGTTAAATACCGTAACTCAAGTCGTGAGATATCCGTTTTGTTTGGTTTGTACGGTTTATTATTTACAAAGTACTATTCTTAAATTAAAACATGTTTTATATAATTCCATAATAGATTGTATCGCTGATATGCATATTTCAATATATTACGACGTCAAAATATGTTTTTGATACAAAAATTTGTAAAAAATTAACCGGAAGTAATATATTTTCGCGACAACATAAAATCAACATCATCATGAATCGTAACGAAAAAAATGACGTTTTACGAGTAAAAAACAAGTGTCAAAGAAGAAAAAAATACTTTCTGATCATTTATATTCTGGGTAATAAACTTAATCTTGATCGCACAGCGTCTTTATCGACGCAGGCATCGTGGAAAATACGTCGGCGGTTAGTGGAATGGGACGTTTTGCGATGAACTGTTTGTAAGTTATGCCATAAATAAAAAAGTATTCGTAGAATAGTTTATATGGAATAATAGTATGTTTATGTTAGAAAATGTGTCGCAAAACAATTCAATTATGTTAATAAATTAAATAAATTTCTCAAGTTTAAAAAAAAAAATCTCAAGTTAAATAGCTAAATTACATGTAGATCTAAATCTAATATTATTGTCAATGTGCTCTATAACAAGTAAAAAAACAACACACATCAGTACTGTTGTCCTAGAGGTGTTATCTGTGCAGTATGTAAATTATATTTCATTGTTCCAAACAGAGTGATTCAAAGATGGGTATGTCCCCTGGGGCACACACAGTCAAGTATGCTAAGAAATGTATGAAGCATCGCCTTGACAAGCTGCAGATGGTTAGCTTACCTTCAACCAAACGTTGACAACTGGTGCTGAGACAAGAGCGCTCTACAAATCAAGGTGCAAATAAGGCACTTGAGGGAGATATGTACAAGTCTGGTAAGGATTAGTTGAAAACCTTTTTATTTAGCTTGATTGCATCGAAAGCCTAAGGCGTATTTAAACACTTGAGTCCGTTTCGTGGGAAAAATCTGGTGTCTCATGAGAACGTTCATTGATTGGGGATCCAACCCACGACCTCCCAATCGCTAGGCGGACACCATATCAATTACACCACCTTGACCTAACGGATAATTGTATTGTTGAGATAAATTAATGTCAGCCACGTTTGTTATTTAAGGCAAATGTCAAAAATGCTTTAGCAATTTGATATTTGGCATGCATGTGTATCTGCATGTGAGTGGTGAAAGGTCAAGGTCAAAGGTATCCAAGGTCAAAGGTCAAAACAACTTTTTTTGGGGGGGTGGGAGGTTAATGTGTATCTCATCATCCTGCACATTTTGAGTGGTGTAAAGGTCAAGGTCAACGATGACCTTCAAGGTCAAAGGTAAACAAAACAAAATCCAAGCACCCACAGCCGAGCGTTGGCACCCATTATGCGGTGCTCTTTGTAACGTAATAACGCATACACAAATAACTCAATTACTATTTCTGCGTTCTTTATTCAGTCTTAATACAATATGTTCAAGTCCAAAATTGCCAAGTCCATATAGTTTTCAAAACATTTACAAAATCCATCCAAATACATCCGTAAGATATGCTTATTAAATAACATTTCGAGAACTTCAATGAAACGACCTGAGCGGTCCCATATCAAATAAAGTACTGGTTTTTATTGACAGTTACAAGGGGACTCGTGTTGTGCTGGCTATACTTTCAAAGCATTCTAAATACACACCACTGACGGTCCCCTCGCAAAATATTGACCTCCTAGTAGGACCAGCCCGAAAATGTAAACAGACAACATCCTTTGGCTGCACGATTTCATGCTGACTAGTCGGTCATTATCATGCGACGAGGCCCTTATTGGTCTGCAATATTTCTTATTTAGAACGAGGTCTTTGAAATAAAGTTGAGAAACCATTATGTTTCTTTTAACGCGATTGAACACTTTAATACTTTGCAAACCCACGTTAAGTGTATGTGTATTTCAAATGCTAGGAAAAGACTTAAATATCCCGTAGTTCTCCTGGCCACCGTTTGCAAATAAGCTTCTTATTATTTCAATAAGCACGGCAAAAGTATACATATACAGTATCTGTATATGTTTATGCCGACTATAATCACAATACAAGTATATTACTTCAAAATATTTGAAAATCTTACTAGAGCTGGTCAAGTATGCAGTAACTGTTAGCAAATGGTTCTTCAGATATAAAACCTTTTTCTCTCATATTGCAGAGTAACCAAGAACTCGATCAATGTGTTCAACACAGACAGCGAGAAAAGGCTATTCCCGTGGAAACATACAATAAAGATTTGCGACTGTGAAGCAAGATCTTACGAGATAAATGAGAATATTAAAGACTACTGGCAGAAACTAGACACACTTGTTTCGAGGAAATACAATGTGGTTTATTGCGAAGTGACCTTTAACTCGAATGATAGATTACATAAGCTTTAAGTTTTACGCGACAATAATTTATTGTCTCAAACAACGCTGGAAATTACTCCTAAGCTTGAGCGAAATCATACTTATACTAGTACATTGTAGTGGAAAAGTATCAATACACCATGTGTGTCGACTATGAAAACTTTATTAACTTCTCCGATTTTCATTCATGCCGAAATGAATCATTTCTCAATTATGTATTGTGGAAAGACATTATGTTGACCGTTTTCATTTAATGTACTGAATTTCATGACCAATAGCATGACTCTACTTTAGTGAAGTGACCTCTTCAACATGGGATGACGTCACATTATTTACTTGAGTGATTCGTCGATGTGTTTTGTTGCCGTTTCAAGAACACTTGATTTGTGCTAATTATGTGTAAAGATGTTTACATGTGTATAGTTTAATTGTAGATGGTCAGTTCATACCCGTTAAATATTTAATGCTAAAAAATAAAGTATTTAAACAGATAAGTGTTTGTGTTCAGTTGTTTGAATCGGTCATTCAGTTGTGTGAATCGGCAGCATCAGCATCAGCAGTAGCAGCAGCAGCAGCAGCATCACCATCATCATCTTAATCATCATCATCATCATCATCATTCAATTGAACCTTCTGGCCGTTAAAGGGAAATGAGGTCCGACGATACAGAAATCCTCCTTAAGTCAAGTCTANCAAGGTTTTTCTATGATTTGACCTAGTGACCTAGTTTTTGACCCCATATGACCCAAATACAATACCAACCCAGATTTCATCAAGATTAACATTCTGGCCAAATTTTATTAAGATTGGTTGAAAACTGTGATATCTACTGTCTACACAAGTTTTTTTTAACTTTGACCTAGTGACCTAGTTTTTGACCCTAGATGACCCAAATTCGATTTCAACCCAGATTTTAACAAGACAAACATTCTAACCATATTTCATTAAGATCTGATGAAAACTATGACTTCCATTGTCAAGACAAGGTTTTTCTATGATTTGACCTAGTGACCTAGTTTCTGACCCCAGATGACCCAAATACAATCCCAACCCAGATTTCATCAAGATAAACCTTCTGACCAAATTTCATTAAGATTGGATGAAAACTGTGACCTCTACTGTCTACACAAACAAATTGTTGACGGACGCACGCACACATGCACACATGACGGACATCACAAGATCACATAAGCTCAGGTGACAGGTGAGCTAAAAATGCAATAAATCAGTAACTAATCTGTTTTATTGTGATTTTTTATTGGTTATCATATAGAACTGTTAACTCATGAACTGCAATAAACTAGGGATGGGACCGACTATCCGAATATTCGAAAATCGGTCGTATATTCGAATCCAAAATTCATATTCAAATATTCTATTTTTATGCAAAGATACTTTCAAAAAAGTTATAAGTTCATGTACAAAGTCGTGGTTTTGGTTTAGTGCAGACGACTTTCTTGTATAAGTTATTGTTTGGATAGCAGCTGCCATCAATGAACGAGATGATAATTGCCAAACGGGAGGGTATAAGGAGAGGGACCAATCGTCAATTTACCATAAATTTATATCTCGATTGATGCAATATGTACAAACTATTTTCAGAAAATCAGTTGAAAATGAAATTTAATGTTGGTGAAACATGATTGTGTTTCAATAAGCATTCAATTTGTTTGATATACAAAATCTGTGTTTTGACAGGTTTTTTAACCTCAGGTGGTATAATACACAGTATCTTTGGACTTGATTGGGCTGCAGTTGGCTTTATTTCAGTACAACACATCTATCGATATCAATTAGCGACCCCTATTATAAAAACATCATGGTGAGAATGCCTGATAAAATCAATAATTTGCTGATAAATCGCTGATAAGGTGTCAAAAACAAAACTGGTGCACTCGAGTAGTAGAAGTGGTTTGTTAACAGGGTGCAATAAAGAGATTAGCGATGGTACATTTTAGCCAGACAGAGCTTGAATAGCGAATTTTATTGTGAACTTATAGAAAGTACGTATATTTTGCGAATGTCAGGACAAATTGTCACATATCGGGACGCCGGAAAACACCCAAAAAGCCGGACTGTCCCGCCGAAATTGGGGCGTATGGTATTAAATTTAATTGCTTTATCCATTTATTAAATCAATGATTATCTCATCAGAATTCATTTTCTACAATATTAACTTATTAAATCATCGTGGTTCTTAATTCCAGAAAAAATAGCGAAAACTAAAGCATAAATATTATCGATGGGAAGTAATCCAAATCAATTAGAAGTATTGAAATAAATTAGAATTACGGTAAGGTGTTCTCCGGAAATATCTTATGAAAATAAACAGTATTCATTTAAAAAGAAGAAGATAATACTCTTTTTTTCGAAAATTATTACTCTGTCCAGTTTTTCAAAGCTGCACATAAGATACGATTTATAGTGGTATTTGTGGCAATCAGGAATAGTACGTTGCTCTGGATTGTCATAAGTTCCGACATTGCAATATAACGTTTAAAAATCGAATATTCGAATATATTCGAATAAGGACAAACGAATATACGAATATCATTTTTGGTATTCGTTTCCATCACTACAATAAACTAAATAAACTGTCATGTCACTTAAATCAGCCATTTTTAATGTATTTTGACAGTTTGTTATGCTCTAATAAATTGATGTGTCAACACTCGATAAAAGTCGCCATTTTTTAACATTTCTTACTTGAAAATGCAGGTGCGTGGTTTTTTTACCACGACACCGGTTGTAAGGACTAATTTAAGCGCAGTGTGCAATAATCAACATCCGGTTAATTTTATAATTGCCGATTACACGTTGTTTTGTTTGGTAAAGGTGTGTTGAAACTTGAAATTTTAATCTTTTCGGCCAGAAATGCCACCTGTCCTGCAGAACAAGCGCTGCCAGAATATTCACCGGAGCCGATTTCTACTCGTAATTACAAGCGGGCGAGTGGATTTGCTGACCCCTGAGCTCATAATTATTTTAGTACAATTATTTCATAACTCACAACTGATTTGAAACTCATTTTAATTGTGTCATCAATTATTCATTGAAGCAAAAGGCATCCAGCAAACATGCAATTTCATGGAGAAAATCTTTTTTAATCAAATTAGATATTAAAACTTATTAAAATGAATAAATGCCGCGTGGTGACATTAATTAAAATTTCTTACATCATATAAATATTTTACAATAAATACACATGTGTTTCTATTGTTAAAAAATTCAAACAATAAATGTTCTATCAAAGTATCTTTAAATAACACGTTTTTATATATATATTTAATACATTTTATCAAAGTTTATTTTATTAAAGTTTAGCCGTCAAACATATATTTTAAAATGTCAATATGGGTTTACACTTGCATTAGTGACTTATAGTATGTTTGCATCTCGGGTACTCCCTATTTAGGACACCTACTGATTGATGTTATCTATTACAGTAACTGATAATATACACTATGATCAATGCGTCTGAAATTACCAATAAAGTTAAAGTGTGACATGTTTGCATCTTGGATATGCATTTATCAACAAACAACACACAAATTGATGTGGATGGTAACATGTATTGTGTTTGTTACAATATATAGGTTGATTGGAGTCGATTTTATAGAAAAACTTTACTTATTTTTTGTACATGAACAACTTGGTGGTCAAGAAGAACTCTGAGCTATGCGCTTGTACTCGTAAAAAGCTAAGAGCATTCAAGAAGAACTTTCTAGGATACAGTACCCCAGATTCGGAAATTCAGGCAAAGGTGTACCCCCAACTTGGTTGGTACAGTCAGTCAACCAGTTTAGAATCACCCGGCAAAATACTTTAATTCTTTTGACCACAATAATTTCTTTTGGGATTTAGTTTCAATGTGAGAAGATGTAAAAATAAAGGGTAAAATTTATTTAGTATGATAGCAGGTAAGGCCAGACGGCATATGCAGTTTTTTGTCAAAAAAAATTAATTAAAGTTTACCCTTCGGGAAATTATTAAAAAATCATTCAACTTACAGAATAAGTATTTCAAAAGATTGTCATGGCATTTGTTTTCAATCAGCAAAAAGTTTATTTGAAAATACAGTCGATTGGTGTATAACGGATAGCTAAGGACTTCGAGTCTTATTTCAACTTAAACACCATGCATTCAGTAATTAAACCATTAAAACTCGAAAGACAAATGTCTTTTTAATTGAAACATGCCAGCGGTCTTATATTTCAGACAAAAATTATTTGTTTACAGCGCAAAATTCATGGAACACTGATTTAGTCATAACCCGATCGCTTAGGTCTATATCGGATAACATATGTGCATCGTTTTATTTCTTAAAATTTGACCCATCATTTGTGCAAAATATTGCAAGTTATGTACATTTCCAGGANCTACTACTACTACTACTTCTACTACTACTACTACTACTACTACTACTACTACTACTACTACTACTACTACTACTACTACTACTACTACTACTACTACTACTTCTACTAAATACTTACTACTACTACTACTACTACTACTACTACTACTACTACTACTACTACTGCTACTACTACTTCTACTGCTACTACTACTTCTAATACTACTGCCATCCTTGCCCGTACGGTGATTGGTCTATTTTATACTTACACCATTTTTCAACATATCGGATTTTAATATGTTCCATGTTAATCTTTTGAATGTATGCGGGATAAAACATCTATTCGGTTCGCTCACCTGGCAATTATGGGAGCATAAAGCTCTGAACTTAAAGACATTAAACACAAGTGAATATAAATCAATCAATAATTTGTAAAGGATCATAATTCGAAACGTTCATTTTATATTTTTAGTTAAACATAATTTCTTGAAGTCAAACACAAAGCATAACAGTACATAAACCATTGCTTTTGATATATTCGTGATAATTTTGCGATTTGTTGAGCTAGAAGAGCTTACAGGTGGAGTGTAAATAAGCGAAAGACAATTTGCCCTGAGTTTGACATTTATAATTTTCATATTAAGCACAAGTATATCCTTATCGAATACGTATGTTAATATGTAACCCCTCATACAGAGAAGCACGTAGCGATTAAGAACACTTATGCCCGTCAAATATACCGTCAAGTTAAACATACGTTTTTATGTTCCACTTTTACGAATGATTAATGATACATAAATACCTACATAATAAAACATATCATTTAGCTTCTTATGAATATTTATACTACTTAAACGTGTGTCTGTGAGAGCAAGACATAATCTTCATAATATATACAATGCCATAAATGAATTATGTTTACACTGGTTGTGGCTGGTATGAGATTCCATTATAGGTTGCGTCAATTTATTTATGTTCTATAATATATTTAAATAAAGTTGTATTCGGTTGGATAAGGCTGCTTCAGATCAAGATATACTGACATTGGTTTTCAAATCTTTGTTGTAAATATGTCCTCTATCACCTTAATGTCTATCGAGTCTAGTAAGTGAGACATAATAAATACAGTTATAAATTCAAAACCCTCAACTCAACAGAGAGATGTAACTCGTACCTTTAAGAAGGGTTTATTCTCATCATGTTAAGGGTTTTCTATAAATTGTCAATGCCCGAAGAGGACAGTTTGGTTCAGTTACCGTTTGTTTGTTTGGTAATACATGTCTAGGTTGTGAGAGTCTTGAACATATCAGGAAACTTTAAATACGACTATAAAAAATAGTTCCATTTTGGTTTAAATCCGCATCATCAGTGATTATTTGAAAACGGGATAGAAACAATTATGAGGCTTAAGAGACTAAATGATATTAACCAATATTAAAGATTGATGCAGTAGATGGGTGTGGTTTGTTTATGGTTACACTGATAAATAAAACACTACAAGGACCAAAATGGCACTGATGAGAATAACTTTGAAATTTTTTATATTCATTGTGCGATTGTGTACCGAATATTCAGCTGATTCTCCTGGTAAACTATTTGACATTTCAACAAAAACAAATTTTCATTAAGTAGACTATACATACATAAATACATACGTATTAGTTTGTATAAGCTAGGGGTTTAAAGCTAGTCGAACTGACACCAGGCCCAGAATCAATAAAAAAAAACGCACCAGTGAAACAAATTATTAAACATACGCGGGCAGGGAGTCATTAATATAAGGCATAATTGTATTCATCTTTTTTTACCCACATACCATCTGGTAATGATACTACTTTGAAATAGCATGGGCTGTTGACACATTAATGTAGACCCTTATCAGCTGATACAGTGCAGAATAACATTATTGCAATTAACCATTTCTTAGTCAGCTGGAACGAATATCACAGATACAAAGATCAACAGTTATCGTGTGCGCGCGCGTACGCGTGTGCGCGCATGCGCGCGTAAATGCGTGGTTGCGTGGTTGCGTGCGTACGTGCGTTCGTGCGTGCGTGCTTGCGTATGTACGTTAGTGCGTGCTTTCGTGCGTGTGTCTGTTGGGGTGTTTATGTGGGTGCTTTGTACGCGCCTGTGTGTGTATGTGTGTGTGTGTTTTAAAAGTGTATGGTGTCTTTCCGCGCCTGAAGTTGAATTATGTTCAGACCAAGAGTGTGTAACAGCACTCTTACCTTGTTAACTTACTTGACTCTCGAAAGTTTGGGACACATTTTTAATTATGCTTGCAATTTGTTTTTCATTAGTCATTTTGTTGTTGAGAAAAATCGGTATGGTGACCAACAAAAGATCCCACATGCGCCGAAAGCGGGGATTGTATCCGGCTAATTGTGGTGAGGAGCGCGTGTACCTAGAAGTGCTCAAATTGTAATTAAATAAATATGATTTTCAGCTAAATACCTATACACGTTAGGCAATACAGCTTTTCACTGCAACGAAGTGGTAGACCAATATTATTATTAATTGAGATGCTTAAGGACCCTCTCCGTGATGTAATTTCGTCCGAAAATATAAACTGAACATAACTGTAGTGTACCTCAGCTGTTTGTGAGTAATAAATTACGATAACTTTTCGCTGTGTCATTGTTAATTAAGTTACCAGCAAATATTAACAATATACTTGTAAATATTTATATTAAGTATTTTAAAAGATACAAGTACAATACAATATTGTGACACTTTATGCTACTCAAAGATTCAATGGCAATCGACTGAAAACGTCCTTCTTACTTGTCCAGTGTTTGATTAGAGGTGGAGGTAAACGTCGTGTAGTACACTTGAGGTTCATGCAATTGTTTGACAACTGCCTTTGTTCTGTTAGTGTTTTTGATTGGACGTTTACGCCATGAAGTACACTTCAGATGCATGCAATTGTTTGAAAACTTCCATATAACTATTCCTTTTTCGAAGTGCGCCTCAGATTCAGGACATTGTTTGACTTCCTTGTTAATATTATTTTTTAGATTGGACGTCTACTTCATGTGGTTCACTTCCGATCAGTCGCGATCTCTCAGTAAGTGGGTTAAGCATAGAGCATTTTTAACACGGATATTAATAAATCTTATTTAAAACCCATTTTAATGGACCTACTGATTTCATAAAAGTTTCATAGGGTTTCTTTCAAGTGCAAATACTTTATTTATCGTGTACTTTATCCTTTATCGTTCACGTTCTTAAAAAGTGGGTTCCTCAATAAATTTGTTTTAGAAATAAACCCGATAGGGTAGACTTAAATGTTTAAGTCAAGGCAGTGGTGCACACATAAAGTAAAAACGATATTTATTTGAGTCGGTTTGTTAAAACAGAAGAACGCACGGTCTGCAGAGCTTGTAAAACCGTTTTAAGGCAAACAAACAGTATGATAAACTATATACCAGCAAACAGAGTGTTTATTTTTTATTTTTTCACAATCCCTCATTTTAATGTAAAATTGACTGGCATATTATATATGAAGTAATGCTTACTATAAATAATTATAAGAAAAATAATTTAAATTAAACAACGACACCATAAGAAAGAATTGTAATTGGTACAAAGTTAGATTAGTTCCACTACTATGTCTCAACTTAACCGTTTCCTGTGACTTCACCTTTTATTAGGTACTGTGTTTTTGTATGTGTCTTGTGATTCCCTCGTTGTCGCTGGTATATATATTTTTTTGTTTTATGTGGTTAGTGGGAACCTTCAATTTCACGGTTTCTTTTTTTTAATGGTCTATCAGTAGCTTTTAAGTGTATGCGGTTCATAATATTACAGCGCGGGACCGGATTACGTCATGAACATTATGAAGTTGTGTATGTAGATCCTCTTGTGTTCGTTTCTGCTAAAAGACATGTTTACATACTAAAGCATGTACGCGAAAAAAAAATGTTTAGAATTTGTATTACTGTTACAGAGTGTGCTCTATTGTGCAATATTTCAAATATGTATTTTTGGTGTTGTTTTTTTTTCTGATTGTCTGTAACAACACGACTGAATTTGAACTATTGGTGGTACTTTTTTTATAAATATCTATTTATACTTAAACAGGATATTTGGATATCTGGAATCGTCATATTCGTACATAATCATACACGTGAATAGTCAGAAACACTTTTATAATGAACATACTCAGACAACATCAAATAATGTGCATATTGTTAAACCATCATACACGACTGGGCGTTTTTTAAGAAAGTGGTATTTTGAAGAATTACCATTTAATATAAATATCCACCATATCACCTAAACTTAGTATGACCTTGTACACGTCCTTTAAAATACATTAAATAGTAAAATGGGCTTACATAAGCTCCAATCTCAGAATCTTCGTGGTGGGGAAAAAGGAATCTTATTGTAAATGAATTTTATATTTTACATGGTGCTTAAAACTTCTGAACACAAGATATCCAATTGTTCTTGTCAAATTCTAGGTAATGAAATAAATTTGCTAAATGAATAACGGTTAAATTCAACTATATAACTACCAAAAACGTAAACATTTTATTGATAAGGACAGTTCACAGTTAAAACCTATTATCACCACATATTTCTTTTCATACTGCTAATGCCTTTGTAAGTAAGAAACTTATTGTAAAATACTTTTTATCCATTTATTGAGATTTTGCATTAACTACATGGAAAAATACATTTGTTGAAATTTCTTTGTTTTAACAGAAAAATGATTCTGCCCATATAAGTCTTACATACTCGTCATCTTACAATAAATATTTTTTAAAAGGATTTCATTTATTCCCATATGTTTCTCAGTTGGCTGGTGTAAAATCATCGTAGTCTCGATACATAAAACTAAATCTAAATCAGAACCGTATGACTATGGAGGTATTTCTCGTATAAAGGTTTTGTTTAAGATGTGTCAAATATTATACATTCCAGAAAAAACAAATGGGCAGAATGTTGTGAAGAAATTGAAGTTTTCCAAGCAGCCAATTGCGTGGGCTATTCTTACGACGACGATGTGTTTGTTTTACCATGAAATGGTAAATATAATTAGCGAAACCGGGGGACATATTTTATGTTAATCAAAATACTACAAAAAGTATCCACTGGATAAAGCACCGAATACTTACTTACAAAACACAAGAATATTGGGATAAGGGAAAATTATTCAATGTTTGAGATTCGATGTACCTGTAGAGCCGTGTTCGCGTTCAAGATAAAAATGGAATTGATACACGCGGATCGGAACGAAACGGGAATGAGTTTTATTTATTAACCGAAGCTTTCAGATGCAATAGCGGAACCCACCAAATGGACGTGACCTGTACGTTACAATTCATTTTTATAAATAAATGACTTACCTAGCTTTTTAAGAAACGAACGTCGTCATGAAATGTTTTGTTCCAAGCATATACCGGGCTCAATATTGTATTTTTAAACGAATATTGTGCAGAATAAGCTATAAATTTAAACTTCCAAATAAAAAGTACGTCACAATTTTGTGAAAATACTGATATATCAATAAATAAGAAAATACGGAAATTATGTTCAAGAATATATCGAGTTATTTGACTCAATTCTTAAACCTATTTTGTTACACGGTGCAGATAGTTGGGGCTTTGAATAATAATTATTGAAAAGGTAAAACTGCAATGTTGCAGTCAATGAGTAGGGTATAATTAGTATACAAAAAAACTATGACTTAAGTAGAGTGTGTCAGATTACCACTGTGTGTTGAATACATAACTAAATGTATTAAATGTTGCTGTTAATTTCTTTATATGCCTATTCACAGATTCATACAGACATGTTATCTTATTCTTAAACGTCAGGATTATATAGGGAGAGTAAACTGGGCTACTATTGTATAAAACAATATTCGTTATCAAGTTGGCTTTAATATACTTGTCTTGGCATGGACATTTTGAATATTAAGGTACTTAATGCTTTTTAGCGGCGTTAAAGCGATTGTAAAAATCACGATGTGCACATTTTATGAACTGATTCAGTACTTTGTGATGCATTTAGGTACTTTAATTTCAAATGTCTCCTGAAAAATGTAGATGTTCTTAAGGTGTACCATTTTCCTATAACAATATAATTTGCTAGATTTAGATATTCAAAGCAATAGTTAGCATGCACAACCGGTCGGCATATACAGGAAGATAGGAACGATCCAATATGTCAATTTTGGCTAAATGTTGACATTTCTTTTGCATCATCATACACACACAAAGGCACGCAACACGTTAAATGGCTTTTTTTTAACAATGCACAATATCAATTTGAAATTTCACACATTGTTTGGTTAGAACCGTAATCACAAACTTTCCCTAAAATCATTCATCTATAACGCTCTTACACTTCTGGATCAGGTGCTGGTGTAGTTTCCTCTTGCTGAATGCACATTATGCGCGGGCCGTTTCTATTCTAAGCACACTATGGGCAAAGCAAATATATTGTTCTAATACTTGATTTAAATGCGTATGTTTGCAATATGACGTTGACACCAGCTCATCCTGTTCGTGCAACACATGTATAACACAAGTATCGCCTTTTATGGTCAATTGAATGGACTTGGATTCAGAAATCAATGAACATTCCATCGAAAGTTAGTTTATTATGTGTTCTCAGTCAAACTAATATGAAATCTCTATACAGTATGTTAAATTTGTTTCGTGGTAGAAATAGTGTGTTTAATCTATAGAAGCATAAGAAAAAAATGAGAAAATTCAAGTTGCATATGTATACCATCTTAATATTTGCTGATCTTGATTAAAATACTATAAGAAATTTATATAATAATTTTCAGTGAAGTATATATTACAACTTTGTTTTTTATTCAAAATTGGGGTGTCAAATATTGCGACACAAATCTTGTTTACATGTATTTGTATAACATTGTAAAATGAGTCGGTTTTATCTGTTTAAAAAACACTTTTGTGTTGTTCTGTATGGTATCTCCTTCTACAAGAAAATATAAAAAATGTGCCAAGAAATGTGTTTGTCTCTATTGTTTTACCAAAACAAGTTTCGATTTGCGTGTTTAACGTTGAAATCAATATTTACATGTGTGTATGAAACACTTAATTATTGTTACTTATTGTTGTTTTCCAACGCAGGTTCCAGGGTTACCTTTTCGTAAGACTCGTGAATATTGATCATTATTTTGTCACTTTCGGTTATATTTATAACTATTTCGGCTTTATTGTGATGGTATCCAATATGATTTGTTTCCCAGTATTTATCCTATTACCAGAGGAAAATCGATAGTATAACAACGATCGTATAAACGTGAGCTTTATACTATCGCTATTTTTAGATCATTTGTTGTTTTTTTTCCACAAATTGGAGAATCTGTTTTTGTCAACTACGGAAGAACAAACTGGTCTAAAAATGCAATATTTATTAATTATTAATGGTAAAAAGGAAGAAATAAAAGGATAAATATAATATTATGTGAGTTTTGGATAAAGATCAAGTTTATCATGCTCGGCACAAATCATGGTAGCGCTCGGCAAGCCTCGCGCTACAATGATTCTAAGCCTCGCATGATAAACTTGATCTTTATCCAAAACTCACATAAAATTCTCCATAAATCTAGTCTATTTTTAAAACAGTCTTATGTTTCCACATTAACAATATTTTCGGGTATAATATTCCATATATATGATGAACGCATTGCTAAGCACGGTTTTCTCATCGTTGTGTTTGCTCTCTGTGGATATATCTTAAGAATATTGCACCTGCAACAGCATATTTCTGTTCCTATACTCCACATCCAAATAAATAGGCTTACGTCAGGATCATATAATCCGTTGGCTATTTTATATAAAGTTCGATCATATTGCCTCATATTCACCAGTAGCTAAGAAGTTTAAAGTTTGAGCTTATGTAGTCTTTCTGGGCATGACAGTTTCAAATCGATGTAATTTGCGTAATAATCTATCTATCTATCTATCTATCTATCTATCTATCTATCTATCTATCTATCTATCTATCTATCTATATATATATCTATCTATTTATCTATCTATCTATCCATCTATAAATCTACATATATATCTATCTATCTATCTATATATCTATCTATCTTTCTATCTATATATCGCTATAGCTATATCTGTATCTATATCTATATATATATCTTTATCTATATCTATATCTATATCTATATCTATATCTATATATCTATATCTATATCTATATCTATATATCTATATATATATCTATATCTATATCTATATCTATATCTATATCTATATCTATATATCTATATCTATATCTATATCTATATCTATATCTATATCTATATATATATCTATATCTATATCTATATCTATATCTATATCTATATCTATATCTATATCTATATCTATATCTATATCTATATCTATATCTATATCTATATCTATATCTATATCTATATATATATATATATCTATATCTATATCTATATCTATATCTATATCTATATCTATATCTATATCTATATCTATATCTATATCTATATCTATATCTATATCTATATCTATATCTATATCTATATCTATATCTATATCTATATCTATATCTATATCTATATCTATATCTATATCTATATCTATATCTATATCTATATCTATATCTATATCTATATCTATATCTATATCTATATATCTATATCTATATCTATTTCTATATCTATATCGTTATCTATATCTATATGTATGTATATATATCTATATCTATGTATCTACATCTCTCTATATATATTTATAGAGAGAGAATATGCCTTCTTGAAAAAAAAAACATTTTACGTTTTCGATTATTTGCTTAGCATAGGAAATTAAAACAGATACCATTTTCATAGCTATGATGTTTATAAGTGTAACAATCAAATATGTCATTAATGTTATTTTTTAAGATTGACTAAATGTTTATATTTTTCGACATTCTAACAAGGTAAACTGAAACAACATTCCATATAAACTCACCATACTGATATGAAACAGGATTATATCGACGTGCACATGTATATCGATCTAGAAACGAATACAAAATGTGTTTAAGTAAACGTTCAGGGTCGACACATTTTTATGTTTAACTTATTAAAACAATTTAATCATTATCTTGTCAATTACAAGATGTTTCCTGCTAAAGTATTGTATAGATTGGCTTCCAGATGTATGGTAATTATATGCACATAAATGCCGCCCATGTTGTACAATTACAGGGAAGGTAAATTTGGAAATAAACAAATAATTTCCATTGTAACAAATGCAATCTTAAAGTTGTTAAACGAAAGCCGTTTTTATAGATTTGGTTAATGAACATATGAACTTTTCCAGTTTTCGCAATTGGATACTTGTTTTGACATGTATGTGCATGCAAAAAAAAAATTGTTTAAAAAAAGTTGGACATCATGTCGTTTAAGTGAACTTAAAACTGTATCTAGCATGATTTGATATTTTCTGTTGATGTTTGCCCATGGAAATATTATCGAATATTTGGGTTTCTTATTGTATTTAAATAAGGATACCCATGAGTTTATCGTGACTCATTTAGTCAGTTTTAGAGACGTAAGTCGTACAACGGAATCAAATGGATATTAAGAAAAAAAAACATAAAGGAAAGACATGTATCAATTATAACGGTTATAATGTCAGTAGCAACGACCATACAATCATACAAATCAGCACATAACAAATTATAAACATTAATAATTAAAAGTATAAACGTAATCAAAAAGCATCAGCCATTACACATACATTCTAAAGTAAATTGTAATGTGTATACAAAACTGTTTATTCTGCAAAGAAATATATGTAAATATAAAAATGATTAAAGTCGGAAATAAAAACGTATATATATGCTTCTTATAATGTATACTTTTATAACGCAACCATCCAAGTGCCTTATTAGTTATCCTATCTTAGTGTTAGCTAGTTTGTTTGTTTAAAGTCGTGTCAATTATCACTTGCAAGATAATATTTATGAGAATAATTATTTTGAAACAAAACGCAACACTATTGGTAATTGTATAATAACGCATAACTATTTACAATCATGTATACTTAACAATCGACATTCAAAATTCATTGCATTAAAATTGGGTAATTTACGTGTAGTCAGTATACGTCTAAATCGTTTAAATAATGTGTATCTAGACAACCATGACACCAATGATTCCGTCTGTAATCCCTTTTCAAGTCTGCTGCCGTCCTCGATATTAGTTCACTTTCTCTATCCGCGTTCCAATAATTGGATTGACGGAGCCCATGTTCTTGCGTCTGTAGACACCTTTATTGAACCTAAACGCATACAGAGATTGGCTATGTAACTAATGATAATTTTAAAATTATGCTCATTGCAAATGGTGCGTATTTTAGGAACGGCACAAACACAACGAAATTCATATAAACGAGTTTCTTACATGACGCAGTAAGTCACAGCGATGACGACTGCTACAGCAGCCATAGATCCTATGACAGCTCCGATGATCCACAGTTTGCTATCTGGGGTGATTTCTGGGCCTGGGAGCAAAATTTGGTCCTCGCACTCTAAAATATGATTTGTGCACATATTTCAACAAAACAATGAAACGTAAAGCAATATAGTTGTTTAGCACAATATTCTAATAGAGTACCGTGTGTTTAAAGAATGACATAGGTTAATTTTATTTAATTTGGCATTTAATTGGAACACTTTGGATGATCAACAAGAGGTCATGCAAAAGTTTGGATTTGAAGAAATACCAAAAAAGATATGTTTGTAAAGCATTTATGCCCCATCCACAATTTTCAACAATGTCCTCACAATGTGCGATTGTTAGGATACATTATTTAGCAGGCATGTCCCAACGAACTTGACCTTTGATCCCTTTATGTAAAGAAATGTCTGGGGTTTACCTCCCAAAAGCAGCAAACTAGTTTCTATGATAAAAGATTTAAGTATACACTAGATATTATGAGTAAAGTTTGATTCGTGTTTACTGTATCCTTAATATATCACTGGTTGACTAAAAAAAATCAAAATGTTCTCCTTTATCTCTTGAAATATCAGTGTAATAACTTGGATGATTGTATTTCAAATGGTTCTTTAGATATATTGCAGACACAAAACTTTTCAATAATGGAAATTCAGTTTTCATGTAAGATGCCCATCTATCTAGACTGTTGACTTGGAAGTTTATTTTCAGCGAGTAACATTGGTTGATTGCATCAGACCTTTTTCTGCCTATCTCACGGGTCCGATAGTCGGACCCATTCCCCATTTTCAGCGAGTAACATTGGTTGATTGCAATGCATTTCATTGTGTTATTAATATACCACACAGAAGCTTATTTCATGTTTCAAGTCACTTTTAGACCTTTTTCACTTGAAAATCAATTCAAACCGAGATACCTGCAAGCTAATTTGGATGATCATTGATAAAAGAGTTCTCTAAATACATGTATTTAGACGAGAAAGTACAGTAAAGATTTAGCGAAATTAAAAACACGGGTTTCTCGTTAAGGGTTTATATGAGTTGCAATTGATTCGCCATTTGAGGTGTGTATTTTACAGGCATACACACATTTTGGAGGAGATAGGGTGATTAAGTAGTTTAGGCGTTTTTGGGCGAAATACTACATGCTTTTCTGAAGGAGATTTTTTTCCGACAAGGGAAAGGAATCTCAGTCAGTAGCGGAATGGGCAGTTGCAAATTCAACAAAAGATCATACTTGATGGTTCTATTTATTTTCATAAGACTGGCAATAACAGTCAATATGACTGTAATGTCATCGTTAATTTGTGTGAAAAGAATATAATCAATAACACGTCTTATATCTTATTGTTTTCTTGTTGTATTTGTTTGTTTAAATCTATTTTGATAAAGATATTATTGTTTTGTTTATGATACAATATTGCGTAAACACAATTATTCACGTTCCTGAACTGGTCCGTTTAATGTGCTTGGTGTTCGGGATTCGTCATTTTGCGTTAAAAATAATACAAAAATAAAATAAATAAATGAACACATAAATAATTGTGTATGATGATATGTGTGGTACAAGTCCTTTGTATTAGGTCCGCACATAGGATTTAAATGATGAGAGGTGACGGAAGCTTTACCTTATTCAGGCATTCCCCCAGAGAAATGTAAGATAAAAATCAATATTATCTTATCACATGCTAGTTTTCTTTAGAATTTTTCTGTTAACACAATTAAGATATTTGTTTGCAGATATGCACATAAATTGTAAAGTTTAAAACTAAAAATGGATATTTTAAGAAAATGAAATACTATAATCTATATTCATATAAAGAACAGCATAAAGACTTGTATCGTTAACTTCATTGAAAGACGTTTTTGTTTTGCAGAGATTATATATAGTTTACTAAATATTTTTTATACCAGTTTATTTGTGTTAAAAATGAAATGTTTTTGTTTAGTTTGTTAAGCACGGGTATTAATCTAATTCAAATAATAATTGTTCAAGTTATTTTGTTCTGGGTGATGGTCTTACAAATATGTTTTTTTTTCTCCGCGGTTTGTGTCAATATTGGTGTGTATGCAAGTGCTAATAATAATACTGTGGATACATTGTGGTAGAAACTTGATAGGAAGCAGAGAGTAAAATACTTCATATTGTGCTTTAATGCGATTTGTGATTCTAATTTATGTGTATCATACTTAAGACTCTCACGTCCTGAAGATAATCCCTCATGTATTTTAATTTTAGTATGTTTAAAATGTCCGCAACATTAAAAGGAACAACTTTATTGTTTGTTTTCCTCAAAGGGTTTGTGACATGTGACCTTAAATTGAAAAATCATAATTGTGTTAATGCCTTGTTCCAGCCTTTGTTACAAACAAGTGTCTTTAAGGCTTTATATTTGTTAACATTGCACACATATGTTCATTTGTTTTGTAGATATTGCATTTACAGGAACCTACCCAAACATGAATGTGCTAAAAACAGTTATTTTAGTAGCACTGGCTGTTCTGGCTCTAGTGACGGACGGAGGATACGCTTGCTTGAAGTTAAGGTGAGTTTGTGCTACCACTGAAAATTAAGAAATCGTCATTAAGGACGTATGCGGCAGTTTTTTTTTACGCACATCATTAGATATTTGTTAGTTGTTTGCAAGAACAATCTTTTTGCTGTTATAAAAATGAAATAAAAATGCAGCGTAACCAGTGTTATTAACTTGTATAGGTCTTGAATAACACGATTATATCAACTTTTGGTTAACCTAACAAATATGTCTTAAATGACAAAATGGAACAAAAAAGTAAGAACACTGTTGAAAACAACGAATATTTATATAAACAAATATAACTATAATTCAAATGTCTTTAATATTGTAAAACATCTACTTGATACTTGTGATAAGTGTTTTTGGTAAATTAAAAACATACACATGTTTATGTATCATATAAGAATTTCCGAACTGAAAAGTCCTAAAATTCATGATTTGTTTCTTATTCGTGACGTTCCTAAACATAGATTTCACCTCAATTTGCCTTAAGGTTCATGGGGTACCACAAAAAAGTGAGACAAAAAATCCAGCTCCCTGGGTCATTTGTTCACAAATAAATGTTCAACTGCATTTAGTGGAATAACAATAAACTCACAGTCAATAACATACAAAGTAAACTTCAACACGGTCAGTCACGAACGAAACGGCACTATATGAATATCATTTGCGAGTTGCTCAATAATATGTGTGATTGCTCTGTTGGCATATAGACGCATATATCTCATTGAGAACTCTTTGTATACTAATATGTTGAATGCTGGTGTTTAAATATTCCCGAATACGGGTCCTTCTAAGTTCTTGTATGATAAACATATGTGCATGTGTCTTTAGTAGTTCTAAAAGTCAAACAAATAGAAAACAATATAAAAAACAAGTTTGGTAGAATGGTTTAGGTGTTCAGAGTTTATGTCCAGGTCGTCGTTGAGTCTTTACGACTAAATTATGTGCGGACCTGACCATCCGTCTTAATATGTGTTGCCATTTATTTTATACTTAGTATAACTATCCACGTGTTGTTACAAAATATAACGATAACACAAGAAATCGATATTGTTAGATCGTTTCGCGTCTGAGACGCTTTATAATTTTATCAATTTCTAACGATGATTTTTCGTAAACGAAAGAGTATGTTCAGCATAAGTCTGCGGCATTAGTGTTATTTTGCACACAGATGTACATTGTGAATTTATTTATTGAATCTGTGACACAAAGTTGAAAAAATCTCATTTTGATAAACCGTGAACAAGTCCCTTAAATGTTGTTTTTAATAAAATGCGAGTTTATAATGAACAACCTTGTTGTAAGCAAATTGGTCAAAGAGAAATACATAATGCAAATACAAAGCAATAATATTCGCATCAATCTGTTTGCGAATGCAGCACAATGTAACCAAACACGTCCGCATGGGTCCAGAAGTATCTGAGCCTCGTAAATGTAGATGTTAATGCATCAACGTAGTAAATGATGTCAAACAAACAGCATGCACGTTAATATCTTGAGCCGTTATCTGATTAACTTAAACGACAAAGGTGTTGCAAAACAAGTGCAATTGAATGTAAAGCATCGCATTCCATGTCTTTACGATTTTACACTAATTGTTGAATCATTTTCTGGCTTCGTAAAGGGACTGTAAACCACGAATGACGAAAAAAGAAAAGTTCTAAAATACCGTTTTTTTACAATTATTAGTTTATATTGATTAAAATATCACGACTGGTATATAACATTACTCGAAAAAAGTGTTTTATTTTATTTTTACTTTATTTTTTTATTTATTTATTTTTACTGTGTATGTCTACCAGGTAACTACCAGTTCACTATAAAAAACGCAAGTAGATTGAACATCATCGTCACGTGGTAAACCCAGGAATGCAAATTGTGCATGCGTAGTGAATTGTATATATTTTAGATATAAAATGATCAATCTACTTGCGTTATTTATAGTGTGAATATCGTTATGTCACCTTTTTTCGCGATGTACTTTCGATTGCACATCGCGAAATTTTATTACCGAATATACTGAAATATGAACTTTTTTCAAATAATGTAATATACCAGTCGTGATATTTTAATCAATATAAACTAATAAATGTAAAAAAACGGTGTTTAAGAACTTTTCTTTTTTCGTCATTCGTGGTTTACAGATCCTTTAATATGTTAACTTCTTTTTGTTAGCACCACTGGCCAGAGGCCAGCGGGGCTTATGTCATGGTCCTGTGTCCGTCGTGTGTGCGTTAACTTTTTCTTCAAACATCTTCTTCTCCAAAACTACTGGTCCAATTCTGATGAAATTTCTCATGAATGTTCCTGGCGTGAACCTCTTTCAAATTTGTTCAAATTTTGCCTCTGGGTCAAATTTAACCCTGCTCCGGGGGTCACAAAATTGAAAATTTGCTTATATAAGGCCTATTTTGTGAAAACTTTAAAAATCTTCTTGTCCATAACCATTGGGCCTAGGGCTAACAAATTTGGTATGTAGTGACATCTAATAGTCCTCTACCAATTTTTTTCAAATTATACCCCTGGGGTCAAATTTGACCCTGCCCCGAGGGTCACAAAATTGAACATATGCTTATATATATTTATTTTTAGAAAAAAGTGTCTTATGACTTATGATTATTAGACTCTATATCTCAATTATTTTTTTTTAAACAACCTACAAAATATATAACCATAATTTAAATGATTTTTATCCAAAATGGCTGTAAAAACCCCTGTCCAAATAATGCTTTTGTCGATGAAAATTCTTCCCAATTTGGAAGATTTCGCGACTCGAAAAATCCCCATTTTGCTAGGTACTTTTTCCCCAAATAGAAAAAGGCCTGGTTAATCATTTGGTCAGTGTTTAAACAATCATGGGTGCAACCCTGAAATCAGTCAACTGGTAAAATAAAATAATAATAATAAAAAAATACCTACCCTCCTACATTTTTCTGGCCATGTTCCCTGAACCAAGACTATGTTTTTTGGCCTAACCATTGGGCTACCAAATTTGGTATGTAGTGACATCTTATAGTTCTCTACCAAGTTAGTTCAAATTATGCCCCTGGGGCCAAATTGATCCCTTGAAGGCTCCCATTAAAAAGTTGTTCAAGAAAATTTGATTCGTCAAATAAACTATTTTCTGTTCAAACTAAAAGTTTATCAAAATACACGTGGAATAACTTTTTAATTATAAGAGATAAATGCATACATGTCGAGCGTGAAAGGTAGACCAACATGCTAACTATTCTTAAACGTTAACCCTTTACCAAACGACACATTTTGGACTGATCCAAATTGAAAGAGATTGCAGACGAGAAATAATATTGTAAATGACTATTAATAAATTGACTGGGTGGGGTAGAAATCATTGTGCTTGGAAGTCCTGTTTTCAAAACGAAAACAAACTCTTCAGAAGGAGTTATGGTCTATTGGAAGGTTGAAAATGGCATTTGGTACTTTATCATCCCATATCTTCAAAGAAATTAAATGTATAAGCTTTTTTGCCGTTAATATGATAACCCATCAGCTCAAAAGCAGATCGAAAACATTTTTTGCATATGCGCAGACCAGTCTACGTTGTTTACATAATTAGTTCCAAGGTCACAACAACAACAACAACAACAAACCTACATGCATGCATGGGAATCAAGTCTTTTTGCATCCGTTTGTAGACATTATCTTTCAAAGTTAGGTCAAGCTAATTGTTTGTCATGATATCTCTTGAAACCTCACGCCATATGCAAGTAGTGTTGCCATGATCGCAACATCTTGATTAATTATAATTCAATTTTTGTCTCATAAACATCTACTTTGTTTAATAAACAACCTCTACAAAGTTATCATTCCTACTGCCTTTCGGCACCTCATGAACCTGAAAAAAATCGTAACTTTATGTTTCCCCAGGCAAATATCTTCTTTGTACAATCAACAATTTCTTCACCACGTTAACAATCCTGCTACACTCACTAATGCCTCAAGAATGAAGTAAAGTTCAGGTGATCTACGTCATTAGGTATTTTGCATATGTCATGAACTATATAAGTAACAGAAACTTTGAAACCTACAAACACTTTTTGAAATTTTGGAAAAATATTCATGATTGAATGAAGGAACTTTCATTAATCTTGTAGAACATGCGTAGATTTGGTCTTCATCATCTAAAAATATGTGAAATAGAAAGAACGACAATATCTTTTGAAGAGATAAATGTACCTACGTTATAAGCAAAGGACCTGTGCGACAATTCCCGGGCTTTTTAGTCTGTTTAGTTAACACCGGAGTAACGTTTTCCATATACAAATTTGCTCACCGTTCCAACTTTAAGCGCCCAGTGGGACGAGGGATAGAAAGAGAAAGTCACATGCTTGAGTGCATTTCAACCCATGCGCATTGCACGCTTTTTTCGCATAAAAAAAACAGTGGAGCGATACAGGGCCATCATGGCCCTCTTGTTATTCCGATATTATATATCCATCCCGTTTTAATTCGAATATCCGAAAAAAGCATGCACCTGCTGTTTGCCGGTGTTACAGTAAAAACACATTTGCGTGAAACTAAACTGCCGCGTAGATCCTTAAGCACGATATTATATTTATGTAAGGAAAGTATTAGACCAACCTTCATACAACAGTATTGAAAATGAAAGAGATACATGCAAATGAAACCATTAAAGTACAACGTGTGCGCTCGCTACTTCAATTAAAATTATACCGCCTGAAAATGGACGTACACATGCGTATACAAAAAAAAATTGTAATTTCAGATAAATTTATGTTGGTGTGTTTACAGAGACTGTAAGTGCGGGAATGTGTGCGTTAATCAACTAGACAAGAGCTGCGCTGGACCCAAAGGCTCGTGCATGTGCAAACCTGGTACGTTATATTGCTTTATTTATACTACCTTATCGATATTTATTCGATGTCGTGTATATAACACGTGATATCATTTCTGTTTATGACGAAAACTGATAAGCAAGTAGTATACATTGTATTGACACTTTACTAGTTGTCTGCAAGTAACAGGCGACGTTTTATCCACGTGGTTGTTACAGGTTGTGTGGTGTTCGACCTGTTCATCAAACCTGGCGCATCAAGGTTCGTGTATGGCAACACTTGTCGCTGTCCTGCCAGCCCCGGAGCAACCAAAGGGATGTCAGCTGTAAGTTAAAGCACGGCAAATACGCTTATTTTTAGAACACTTAATATTACACTTACATTTAACTACATTTTAATTTCCGGTGTAAACATTATCTTTTAAAATATATACGTGAGATTCATCGCCATTCGAAGAATGCGGATTCAAATCCTGCATTCCATAACAAATGTAATACAAATATCACAAAACTCGTTTGTAAAATGAGATGTCAGTGATGAAGACTTGGTAAATAGTTTGTTCCAATGCTCAGTTGTAGTAAACAAACAGTCGAGCATTCATTATTATCTAAAGCATTAGATGCGTGCATGTACAGTTTAAAACAAAATGACAGTTCCATGTATGCTCAGTTTATAAGTTTTTGTCGGAAAGACAAAAATTATTGATATTTAAAGATATGTGTTACCTGCATAAATGAATGAAATTCCAGTATATCAATGGTGAGTGTTATGTGTTGGTCACACTATACTTGACCTACACATATGCCAATTAGTTATTATCTGCCGACCATAAGTTTAGACTCTGGCAACTAGGGCAGCTTAATTGTATTATTTATGTGTGTATACATAACATATAAGATGTTATTGAGTATTTTACACTTTTTCATCCCCAGTGTACCCGGGCTGGATGGCGAGGTCAACCAGATGGTATCCCGCCTTATGTGGACCACCCAAATTGTTTGTAATGATTCTGAAATAAAATTAGTGTCCGTGGTTTGTGTCTGCGTTTTTACACGTTCGCAACACTATATATGTATATCTCGTATAGAAAATGAGGTGACAACTGTTTGGAATGATGTTGTACATATATCCCTCCCCACTACAACCAATATATCAATTACACAAAACACAATTATAGCATATATGCGATCGCTCAAACATCCTATTATGTAACGATCAATTATTATATTTGAGACTCAACACTATCCATTATTATAGAAAAATATAACTATACATGGGAAAACTTATTGTAAACGGACGCAAGTCAGTTTAAAGCAAGTGACTTATTGGCGGTACATTGCAGTGCAAAGTATATAAAACAACATTTAACATAAACAAATCTTTTGGAAATAAAACATTGGTGAATTAAGTACTTGAATATTGATCACGATGTTTATCTTTTATAACATTCATCTCATCTTCGTCTGTGGTCCCGTCTGGGATATATGCCGCCGACCAGCTTCTTCCAATCGTCTCGGTTCCCAGCGAGTCTCTCCAGCTGTCCCCAAGTCATGCCCATTTGCTGTATCTGCATCCAGGTCTTAGCGCCAGGTGTTTGTAGGCCTACGTCTCTGAATGATGTCTTCTTCAACGGGCTGGTACTCCGTTCTTCTCTGTAAGTAAATTTACATCAATCTTTGCACTGTCAATGTGTGTTTTTATAAGAATTCAAGTTGTAAAACGTTATTGCATGTTGAATCAACGTCTTTAAGCATAAAAATACGCATGTTTGGATAGATATGTATTTTTCTTCGTAGACTTTACAAGTCTTTACCAGATTTATTTTGTGATGGGATGTGAATATACGAACTGTTAAATACTTTCAATTGAATTCCAGTTGACATACACGTAGTGTTGTGTTTGTCTATATATAAACGCTTCGATTGAAACTTTCTGTGATGGGTGCAACGAGTGAAATATTTAAAGATATGTTAACAATTAACGCGTACTTAACCTATACATGAAAATAATGAATAATGATAACGTTGTTTAACTAGGTGTGTGTTCGTAGATGGAAAGTTAAGTATGTCGCCCCTTTACTGTGAACCTGGAAAAGTTGCACATACGACATTATAGGATTGTCACAAATGTTTGAAGTTATTTCAAAGGGTCACATTGACCGTGAACGTAGGAAATGATTCATATATAAGTAAAATTTAATAGAGAGGTTGGAATGTAATAAAATGTATAAATCACATTATTTTCCATCTATTTCTGCCATATCTTTGAATACTAAATCCATTTGTACACAATTAATGTATACGTCTTCATCAGAAAGAACCTAGTTCAAAAGCTCCGATACCACATTAAGAAAGTCTATACCAATATATTCGTGCAGTGTCAGAAACTAAATACATTTATTACTAAATTATATTATGCAGAAGCTGTTTAAGTACAATACTGTGATTTTCTACGTTTATACAATATTGCAATCTCTCTGACTCTCCAGTGTTAGTGGAACGCGGTTCATGCAATGGGTTGCAATGAAAGGATCAATGGTTACGGCTATAGGTACATAAAGTTTGTTCAGTCCTCCCACAATTTTTGCACCCATACACGTTCTGCATATTTTTTTCATCGCATAATACATGATTTGTGAACAAATGATCGACATCATCCTTTCCAAAAAAAGGAAATCAGTGTTATTGTAAACTGACACTTAATATTAATACCTGTGTTAACGTATCCAAGTACCGTATGTTTGTTCTTTTTGTTCTTTATAGATTGATAATGCATGATACATTGGGAGTCTGAACACGGTGTATCTTTGGATACTACTTAAGTTTGGTATTTGTAATATAACCCATCGCATTAACACATATTATCGACGGTAGATATACTAGTTATTTACAAAATGCTCACGTTAAAATGACAAATAATCATCAACATAAACATTTTATTATACGTTTAAAATTTCCATAAAGCACCTTTTTAAACTGTGTTATTATTCGTGAGATATAAATTCAATGACACTTTAAAGGCATGCTAAAATGCACATTTAATCAAGCAACGACCTCTGTTAAGGCATTGCCTATAGACGACATACTAATCACACACATAATCAAATTGAAGTGCAATAATTGTAAGGTAATCGCTTTGAAACGACCAATTTAAACCTATTTTTACGTAAACCGATTTTAAAAAATGCATAAACTCACAAACAAGTACACTAAGCCATTACTTCATCACAAATGACACAGGTTTTTATATCAAAAACGTATCTCTTATAATTTAACTTAGAATTAAACAGCAACACAATTATTCAATTAAAATAGAATTATCGATGGTTTTAGAGGAACATAATTCAAATTGCCCAGGAATCATGTATGAAGTAACCAAACGATCAGCTTAAACAAACAATGTTGACAATATTTCAGAACCAATAATCATTGGCATCATATTGTACACATTTCAGAAAACACTCATCTATAAAATAAGCCGTAAGCCACAGGTTGGATTTAAAAAAAATACAATTCATTCCAAAAGGTGCACATGCCGCGTTGGCGATGTAAATGTGTCCGCTGTGGTCGAGAAGTAACAGGGTTGATCTCATCTCTGGGCGTATTGACAAGATCTTCCTTAAAGGCACCAAGAACTATTTTTTTTCCAGAAAACGGACTCTAGAGTTTCTCGGCATTCGATTAAAACGACTTCCACCTAACTTTTGTACGGATTTGTCTTACATTTATTCATACGGAAATCGTGAACTATACTTCAAGAAGGTCATTTGTAAATTAATCGCGTTGAGCACTTATAACTGGTAAACCAGCTCAATCATGATAAGTGTGAGTATGTTCACGGGTCGTCTTGATATGAGTAAAATACTTTTGAAACCACCAGTAATAACGCAAAACAGCTTGAAATACTCCACTCCCTTCCATAAAACACACTGCCTGCAGGCCGTAGCTAATTTTAATTAATTAATCAGATGTAGAGGGATGAAATGTGTGAAAGTATAAACCATTACCTAAGGCAATAATCATGCAATTATGGTTGAATGAGCCATTGTTATTTTGCATTACATCTCATTAGAAGTTTCATGATGATACCTCTGATAATTTCGAAGTTAGGTCCTGGACAAGCACCCCGAAGGTCGCATGATTCCTGTTTACATTCCCCTTACATTTTTCTTCTGCTGAATTGTAATGATAACACGATGTTTATGAAGTCAACACACAAACTTCTTTTATGAACCTTATATGGTTATAATAAGAAACCTGTCCAAAGATTTTTGCATGTTTGAACAATGTCATTAAAATAACTGAAAATTGTAATATTTTGAATGGTTTTTAAACAATATAATAATAAGGCGAATGATAGAATAAAAAATGATCTGCTGTGGGATTCAAACCCGGGACCTCTAGAAGCAGTTTCGAGCGCGTTTCTACTAAAATGCAGGCTTTTGAATGAGATTTGAAGTTTAAACGCTATTTCGATAATACACGTTTTTTGTTTAAATTATCAATGAAGAGTGTTAAAAACATTTGATGTTTTTTCGATTTCGATTGATGGCAATCGATAAACAAACATATGTTATAAATAGTTTTCTTAGATAGGATTGTTATTCTGCTGAATTTAATATAATGCATACCTTTTGTGTTTTTTCTTTGACATTTGTTTTAAATCGGCTTGTTATTGCAAACCGTCAACAAGTTCTATATGACAGATCTAGTCCGCCATACAAATGCGTGTTCGAGCGATTAAAACTTTACTCAACAATTTAGAGCCTTGACGAACATATCAATAAACTCAGAACATTAAGCTTAAGCATATAGACAACGGAATAACAAGGCCATGCGCAGAAGGACATACATTGCTAACTCGTTTTCCCATAAACAATGAATGAGGTCCATGCATCAGTCTCTTCTTCAGGTGGAGACCTCCTTCACTAGATGTTTCGGCGCTATCATCTTTCGGAGATGCGCCGGCCGAGGGTGATCAAACCTCGACCAGAGACTGATAAGCTATCAACTGCTGTTGTCTCTTTGCCATTAAAATAGCCCTATATAACATAACGTAATGTTACTGTACAGTGCTCAGATTTGGGTGATGACAGATATTTAACACTGTAAAGTAAAGAAATTGTAGGTTATCAAAGCATTTCTATTATACCATACTGTTGACTTTGGCAGATAAATCGTTCTAGGTCAAAAAGCAACACTATCGCGGTTAGTTCCGTATTTTGTATTTAACGACATCATGTTCGCGTGTGGTTGTTTATGTCAGGCATTTTTAAACATCAATTTATAATCGTTGACACACTTTCCAAAGAGGTATTATTTGTTTATAATGAACATTTTTGTTTTTCAACAATAAAGGCATCATGGATTCGTGCTCATTATATGTAACGATTTAGGGACAAAACTAGGAGACTCTATTCCAGTCGTATGTTTATAAATTATATTAAAAGTAAAAATTATAAAAATCTTTCACTATGTATATGCTGTAAAATTACAGGAAAATACATAGTATATTAAGTTGCATTGTAACTGGACAAGTGCCTTTTAAAGTTCAATTCAGGCACTGCATGTGAACACGTAATACTATATGTAAAGACTCACTAACCATGTTAAGGCTACACATGCATGACGGGCTAGCAGCCGGGTGCTCCCTGTGCCCCAATAATACTAACGTATTTATTAAAACCAAGCTATAATAAATACATTTTAAACTAAAACATCTGAGAGCAGGATTTGGTGGCACACGATATACGGTGTCGTTTAATGGTTGATTTTTTTGTTAGTTTCATAACACTTGTAAGATGATTAAGGTACTGATAGGACTAGATATTTTACGACCACACTTTGAAAATTGAACTCTCATTGTTACTTTAACCTTTGAGGTAGGGAAACTGATGTTACACGGCGATATACTGTCTCCGTATGGTGGTCGTTTGTGGAAAATTATTTTAAATTGCAAGATGAATGAACATCTGTGTATGCGTAAATTTAACCTTTGTCCGCTTAGTTTGACCCTGTAAGAAAAGAGACGATACTCGCATCGTGTCGTCTTGTCGTGGTATGCATGTGGTGTCAGTTTTTTTTTAATTATGGAATGCTGAATGACAAAGTTACGTCCAGACAATATAAGAATTACGTGCACACAGTTGTGACCATTGTGACAGCTGTACTGTTCTGTCCGAAAGCTTTCCGAAAATAGAATATTTCCATTTGACAGCCGGAGGTTTAATGATACTAAATATGTTATAGTATTTATCAGGGCTGACATGAATACTGAAGGAAGATTGATATTTTATGTTACATTTCAGTTAAAATGAATTTTAATACTTTAAAATAACAAAAAACATATAAGATTGATATGTTCTTTAAAAAAAAAAAACAAGTTAAATATACGAAGAAAATACACTACAATGATTGATATAAACAAATCATTATGATTTGTGTTCAGCAATCATACATCTTTAAAAAATCGATCGCAATTTAAATTTGTCATGATCGGTTCAATGACATGGACTAAGGTTCTTCAATAAGAATTCAGTGAGTGTTTTTCTTTTAAAAGAAGATGAGTAAATACTGAGTACCCAATATAACATGTGTATTGACTCTTCAAACCAAATAAACAAGTGTTATGTGATTTCCGTGCATGGACGTTATCATTTGACGATCTGACTCACTCTTAAGGTTAAGCGACATTCATCGCAAAGTTAAACTAGTTGTACCCGATCCCCACAATTTCAAGAAAGTATATTAAGCGATACTAAGAAAATGTTATTTGAAGCAGGTGTTTTGCACAAAGCTAATACACAGAATGTCAGAGTGGCGTAACTTATGGAAATCATACACTTGCATGTGGGCGTTTGTAGCTGTTGACAATTACACTTTCCCTTTGGTATATGTCACGTTATGGAATACATATGCAAGCTTCCAATATTACAGCTAAACCTATATTGTATTTAAACAAGACCATTGTTAAAATGCTTTTGTATTGTTCTTTATATGTACATGTTTAATGTTTCATAATTAAATCCAATTGTCACAGAAGTATAGTAATTAGATCATTTTCATATATATTATCAGACATATAACCTCTTATATTTTATTTATGCATGCATGCCCCATCAAACAACTTACAGCAAAGTCGTCCCTATGACCCTGACCTTTAATCTGTGCATTGAAAAATAATTTCAATTTAGAATTTTGCATAACAATCTTTTAATCAGTTAAATATGTATTTTATGTACTGTTTAGCTTGACCTTTACCATATAAAAAGGGAGACGATACACGCATCTTGTAAACTTGTCGTGGTAGACATTTGTGTTAAGATATTGTATTATGAAATGATGAATGACATAGTAACATCCAGACACATATTTGTGACCAGTTTTACTACTTTACTGCGCTTTCGAAAAGCTTTACGAAAAAAGACTATTTCAATTTTACAGACATATTTTTATATATACTACAGCCGTGATAGTATCTATCAGGGCTGACGGTTCGAAGCTTTAAAGTATAAACATTTAGGATCGATGTGATTCTCAAATAAAAATAAAAACAAGCGATAGACACAACATGAATAAACTACTATGATTGAAATAAACAAATCATGGTTGGTGTTAAGCAATTATACTTCATTTTTGTATCGCAATTTAAATTTGTCATAAGATGTTTAATTCAAAGTAGCACGGTTTGATTAATAAGATCTCAGTGCTTGATACTTTTTTCAAATAAATGAGTAAATACTGAGAACCCCCCCCCCCCACAATTTACTGTGCATATTTACATTCGCGGGCTGCCGTTATATTACATTACATAAGGCCTTCGTTTTCTGCGTAGACGATCTATCATGGACAATCTTACCAAGTATTCACATTATCTAAAGGACTAGATTTATCCTGACATATAGGCAAGACAACTGTTCAAACCAAATTAAACCAGTTAAATGTGATTGGTGTGAATGACGTTTATAATTTGAAGACCTTATTTAATGACAAGGTTCAGTTACATTCTTCGAAAAGTCAAACTCATTCTACCCGATCCTCACAATTTCAGGAAAAGTATATTCAGCGATACTACGAAAATGTAATTTGAAATAGAAGTTTTGTAGAAAACAAATATACACGGAAAGTCCCAGTGGCGTAACTTATGACAATTCAAAATCTCGTATGTTGGCCTTTGTACATGTTGACAACTACATTTTTCCTATGGTATATATCATGTCAAAGAAATACATATGAATGCTTGAAAATGTTCAGCTAAATGTATATTGTATTTAAACAAAATCATTGTTAAAATGCTTTGTTATTGTTCTTTACATGTACATGTGTAATGCTTCATTATCATATCTAATGTCCAATTGTCACTGAAAGTAATAAGATTGTTTTTGCATACCTTTCTAATGAAAAAAATAAATGTTTATTCTGCATGCAAGCCCCATCAAATAACTTACAGCAAAGTCGTCCCTTTGATCCTGATCTTGTATCTCTTGATTGAAAAATTATTTCAATTTAGAATTTTGCAAAAAATCTTTTAATCAGTTAAATACGTGTTTCACGTACTGTTTGAATTTGCAACGAGACGACACCTTTCGAAATGCTTTGTGTTGTATTAAGCATATTGTATTCGCAAGTGTTTTACAATTAAAAAATGCCTTTAAGGTTATACATTATCCAAGTACAAACACAGTCGGTTGCTTATTGTGGATCTTATTGTTTAACCTTTTGTTTCCCATTAATGACCACATTATTTTGTGTTGCAACTTAATTAAAAACTGTAAGGATCTATATAATTATGCTATTGAACAACTTTATACAGATATTAACTATTGGAATATTATTGCTTTATGCAATTTTAGTCATGTCCCAAATTTGGGACGCAAGACACATAATATATCAATATTCATATATATTCCATATTTTAGTAATGACACATTTAGTACCAAATATGCATGAATGTATGTTTTTCTGCATGTTTATGACAATCCAATCACCTGTCTATGAATTGTGAAATATATATCTCCACTTATCACTGGCGATGAAATGCTATGAAACATCTGTCATGGAGTCCAACATTACACTTCACGCAGATCCGGGGTTGACTTTCCGCAACAAAAGGCACACCTTCTCTATGTATTATTTGGCGCAATGTAGTGGTCGAACCTCTGCAATAGATATTTGAAATGTATGATTGCCTTGATGTCTGGCATAAGTTGTAGTCTGTTCTCTGATCATTGAACACACTTCGTCATCAAAAAATAATTCAAACAGTAAATGAGGGACTCGAGCTACCCCGGATTTATGACAGTCTCCTCATGTCACGTGACCCTTCACCGGTCATGTGACTGTGACGTCAGTTAGCCAGTGATCAGCTGATGAAGAAGATGTGATATCTTCGAAAATTCCAAGGTAAACAATTCGGCTCTGAGTCCAAGAATTTACTCAATAATGTATCAACCAGAGCAGAGAAACCTCCACGAGAGCTAAATACACGTTTTCCGACCCGAATGTATTTTTGCAATAATAAGGAAAACTGCATTGATATGTAAAACCGGTTGTTGCAATACGAAGAATAAGAATAGTCAAGGTAACACATTCTGAATGATTTGATCACATTAGTTTAACCTGTAGATCGTTTGGCCGTATATGGTGCGTTGTTTGCAATATTATATTTATAATTTACAACGTAATTTTCCGATTGGGGGTTGGTATAGGTAGAGTTAGTTTGCTTGATTCAGTTTGTTGATGGGACGATTGGAACATTAAGTCCAATGCACCACATTTTATGATCATATCTAACGCACGTTTGTGAGCATTGTTTTATATTCTGTTTTGTTGTTTTTGGTAACTGTCAACTGACATTTAACTTTTGGTAAAATGAAAGGTCGTGCATTACGACAAAACAAAGTTCGTTAAGTTAGTTTGTTATTATTGCATTATTCAGGTAAGCAAACGGGCGGACAGACAATAGACAGGACGGATCTAGGAAAAATATATACTCGTGTCCGGTGTAAATTGGGGGGGGGGCTTAAACATGAGAAAATGGAACGTGTATGGTACTCCAGATTGATTCCTTAAGTAGAAGTTTTGTAGGATCGTTTAAGTCAAAATTGATGACGGAAAACAGAAAACAAATTAATTGCCAAATATTTGTTAAAGATTATTAATGATGTCCTTAAACAGTAAAAATAACAAATTGAGTCTGAATTATGATACAGTTATAGATACATATTCAAGATCTAAAAGATCACATTACACCAGTGAGTAAACAAAACTAAGGGCGAACACAAATACTCAAAATATTTTTTCGTTAAGTAGTAATCATAAATAAGTATAAGTAATCAACCGCGAGCAGGGTGTCAAAAAACGATCTATGAATCTTCTATGAAGTCCCTAATTGATTTCTACATAACGTAGATCGCTCGTCCCTCTCACGCAATTCTCTTTTCATTTGAAAAGACCTCTTAAATAAACAGCCAAATAACAATAAGAAGGACAGTATACCAAATTCAATACCGACATATTTGACATGTTACGTTATCATTTAAACGTAACAGTTAATTTGGTAGAGCGGAAATATGAAATATGCATTATTTGTTTTATGAATACAACATTCTGTTGTTTTGCGGTAATAGATATATAATAGGTCTCAATCGCTACACACTTTTTTGGGCTATCAACGCGCCCACTCTTTCCATGATTTACGCGGTGTCGAAGTGACGTTTAAAAGTGTTTGAAAATAATGCAACTATCATATAAAATTCGCGTTTTTTCAGAACAGATGCGTTTAACAAAGTTCACACAGTTCAATTTAATATCAGAACTAGATTGATTAGTCTATTCATGTACATGAATGTCAAAAGAATAATGTGTCATGCTAAATAGACAAATGCGCTGATTTGGCTTCAAAAATAGGTATGTTTCATGTAGAAATATTTTTAACCGAAAATAAAAACGTTTTTTTTTAAATACTTAATCAACTTAAAAGTATTGTTTAAAAAAAAATATGCGTTATTACATGTGTTTAAAGATACAAAGAAGACAACTTAGATAGTGATTCTGAGACGAAAAATAACATACATACCTATTTTTTCGCACGTTCAAAAGTTTGGATTTAGAGGCTAATACATCGGATGGTCAAATATATTTTAATAAAGATAAACGAATATCATATTTTATTTCATGATGCGTTTCATCTATATTGAATTATAGTAGGGATGACACATTTTCAACAGTCCTTAGTATATACATATTCGTTAACACTTTAAAACGGTTAAAGCTGGGACAAACGATTAACGCCATGAACCGGGGTCTTTAAATGGACTTACATCACATTTAGTCTAGTTAAAACCACAAACATGTGTACCAACAATAATCTCAGAGAATCGAGTTTCGCATTAAAAAGCAATAAAGGAGAATATGTATTCGATTAAATTTAAATGAAGTATTCAATGCAATGCTTAAATTTTCACCAAAGCAACATAATAAGTTAAAACACTTGCTTCAAATCGGTAAGATATAAGAAATCATGACACGATAGATAATATGGTTGTGTTTTTATTTGTGAGGTTTATGTATAGGTTGACACCTATTGCGTTTGCTTACATTAAGACAAATACATATAGTCAAACAATCAAGTTAGGCTACATTAAGATGCTTTTAATTTCAGAATGATGAAAAATTGTATTTAGAATTTGTTACTTAACAATTATACGTCAAACAACATGAGTTGAACTCACGGGTCTCAGATCTATATATTATATAGTGAAAATGTGATACGTTTACTATTTTAACATATTGTTTAATGCATAATTTTACGCTTTTCTGTAAAATGTCTTTCGTAAATAATTCTTGGCCAAGGTTTGCAACTACATGAAACCCGTTTGCATAGACCATTGCAAGGCGGTTACCCCAGTTTTATTCATGTCTGTTTGTTTGTTTGTAATTCATTTATTTGTTTGTCGTTTTTATTACATGTCTTGCATTCAAGCTGTCGCGAGATTTGTTATTTGTAATACATACAGGAACGGGTTTTGCTCCTGCCAATGCACATGAAGCTTAGCTTAGGAACATAATGAATGCTGTTCAAAGCATAGTCCGATTTTGTGTACATAAATATACGATTTTGATGGTAGTTGTTTTTAATATAGCAAGGAAATAGCCAAATCATTGAAAACGCATATTTTATTTTAAGAATTGAAATATATGGAATATGTGTATTGTAACAATTATTTAATACACGAAATATGTGTCATGTAATATCACCTAACATTGAAATGGCTGATGCTGTATTTGAATTTACGTTTCTTCTACAGTTCAATATGATTTTTAAAATATAATGTTGCACATGCTAACACATGCTTGTTTAGAAACCAGCGTATTCATTTCCATTCTTCCAAAAAAGTATTTAACTTGCTACCAAAGCTATGAACAAATTTCTTGACCGAAAATGTGTGACTGTGTTTGTGAACCACGATAGGCCAATCACGTTCATCATAAGAAACATATAATTTGCATTTGCCGTTTCCCGACGTGATTATGTATCGTTTGAAGGTAACATCGTAAATATCAAGTTCCGCATTTTCCAAAACGGATTGGTCCTTCTCGGTTGGAATGTAGTCAATGACCGCGTGCAGTAGCCGACGTAGTCCGCCTGCATCAGGTTTACCTTCGTTTCCACACCACTTTATGATTGCTTTGCCCATATTGACCTTGTTGATTGTTTTAAATTCCTGCAGCAAATACAAAACAGCATTATAATAAAATACCGTTCAAATATATACTTGGGGTGATTTCATAAATTTCATGTAGTCAATGGAAAATAACTCTTCAAATATGAAAGCGAGATGTATGTTTCATGTTAACTCCCCTGTTCCAAACACGATATATTTGTCAAATTAATATCAAGTTGATTCCTGTTAAAGATCCGTAAATGCTTAAAATTAACGAATACTGCGTAAAATTAAGTTAACCCATAAACAAATAAATGTTCATTATAGCAATAGCCAACATTTCTACGCTAGATTTGGTCTGGTTTACATTTAACGAGATACACAATATTCGTTATTATTGTGTGACAATATATTCCATTTGAATTTCCCGCGACGATATCCGAACATTTACGATCAAACGCGAGACTGGCTTCGGGCAGTGTCGGAAACATGACGTTGTTCTCATAATTTTGAAGTTGTCCGTTATCTACTGTAGTTTGAAAAGTAGGTCACTTGTATTTATGTATAACTTGTTTACATTTCAAAGGCCATTCTTTCGATTTCTATTATAAGATTATCTTTCATAAGTTTATTATTTCAGCGTTTACTGTATTGATTTGTCTATGTTGTTGAAATGGTGTGTATGCAATCGCGTGTACTTGACTCTAAAGGAATTGATGAATTTGATGACGTCAGCTGCAGTTTTCTGGGATACATTGCATACATTATGCAAATTGACGCAGCCGGAATGAATCCGATCCTGACTCGAGATCATCAGTAAAAGGAAACAAGATGCCATCGTGAAACGATTTTGAGATGCTAAAATGTTGCTGAATAATTGTATTTTAACGTTTTTTACACAAATTGTACTTGTTTTAGGGTCTTCCTATTCTAATTAACCTTCGCATTGCAATTTTTGTTGTTGGAAATTTTTAAATATCACATTAGTACTTGGCAGTGTCTATGGATCTTTAAATGTTTCGATATACATACCAAGCAAAGGGAAATAACTGAAAAACAATAAGGAAGCAAGAGTAAGTATCAATGTATAATGCAATGTCCCAGAATGTTATCATTCTACATTTAACGTTTCAATTTGTATGTATTTTTTTTTCCTTGCAGTCAAGGATAACCCATGAAAGTGCAAGCACTTATTTCCAATGGGGGCCTTTGGGTTTTTTGCTGAAGAGACAGCAAACATAAGAGACAGTATTGAGATACAATGAATCCGGATGCGAAAACCTAGCTCTTTGCAAATAGATCCCTTGGTTCTTTTACGTGCTCAGTGTATAGCACCGATACACGCGATAATTACATGGGTTTCATACCAGTACATCTCTAGTTGGGTGGGAAACACGTGAAGCATTTCTGAAATTCCCAGTGCCCCGGCCAGGGATTGAACCAACGACCTTTGGAATGGTAGACGAGAGTGTTACCACTCGACTACCGCACCACCAATTTGATGCCTATTAGTTTGTCCTATACCAAATTTTAGCCTATTGATATATTGTAAAATAACTGCAACATAGAAGGAACGCGCTAAAAATATAAAAGCGAGATATGGCTATTGTTCATCGCACTTTCACCGATGAGATCATCTCCCTTTGAAGTGTCAGGTATATATCTCTTACTGTTTGAAAGAGGTACCCTGGCAAAGTTTTTAATACAACATAACACAATTATGGCTCTCAATTTCATTGAAATTGATAACTCTTTTAGTTTTAAGATTCACCCCGAATAATACTTTAAAATAAACACATAACCCTGACTAAAATGATTTAATATGGGACACAGCACTTTCCCACAAGTAAGTTTATCTTTCTATGAATTGTCAAGTTGACATCGCTTACCGTATTCGGGTTATGCAATCGAAAAGAGATCGGCAAAACGTAGACCGATATACCCCCATTACAACGTTATTGTGCGAGAAAGGGGTTGTATCAATAGTATATTGTTTAAAGATACAGTTAAGTGTTTCTTAACTCATTTACTATTTTTATGTTTAATAAATACAACAAGTCTACTGAACCATGCTCTGTTGGTTAGTAACGCATGTTTGTTGTGTCATTATTTGTCGTACCAGATTGTTTGTTTTCAAACGATTTACTTTCTTTTCCTCAACATCTTTGTCTAAAGTTGATAATGTCTCATCACAACCTTTGACAGGCTTCTGTTTTCCTGAAATTATTTCGTACTTTCTTAAAGGTGAAGGAAAGAAATCTAGTTTTATCATATTCATACCAAAAGCAAAATAATACTTTTACACCGCTATATTAAACAAAATGTATTAAAGTAGAAATCTTTATTCAGACTATAAATGTGTGTATATGTACTTATTTATGTCATAACTATATATTTGTTTAATGAAGTGTACTTAGCAATACCTTTTCTAAAAACTGTTTTTTTTTTATTTCGGACCGTATTTGATATCTGCTGAAGAAACTACAAGCAAAATGATATATTTAAAAATCCCTTGATAGTATTTTATCTCATTTGTTTATGTTTATAAATTTCAAAGCAATTTTGTAGAATTTATGAAATTGTAACTCGTATGGTTTGTACGCAAATTAGTTATTGTGTAATATTAACACAGTTATTTAGCGTCCTTAATCATGTTCTCTGGGCTAACTTTTTATTTTGTTTCTAGCACTAGACGAACCTTTGTGCGTACGTTTTCCTTGTAAACAATTATTGCTTTTTCTGGCGGTTCTGCTAATACATCGTCACAAACTTCGTAAGACTCCTCTTTTCCTGAAAGAAATATATACCTTTCCGAGACATAAAAAAGTATATTTGGTAACATACTACAAAATTCATTTACCATACGTATGCATAATTTTATATCTGTAATACACGTTCTCTTTTCATGCATTTTTAAACTTAGTTACCCATTCTGCCGCGTAACAAGAGACGTTTGAGCCAGTCCATTATATAACGAATTAGCTGCTGTCGTAGATAGACAGTGACTCTGAAAATAGAAATAACGCCGAACCTCAGTGCTTCCATGAACAGCAATATTATTGCACAGTAGTTGATTCTTATTATACATTAACAGCTCAGCTAGTCAATCTTTACGATATAAAACTTACTATTTACGGGTATTCGTAGTCTTCTTAACATTAACTCATACTAAATAAATATCAGAAAACACCAAAATGTAAGATCATTTCCAATTTTCTTTTAAGATACAACGCCAATTTTCATTTATTTAAATGAAATTATCGCGCATGTATATGAGACTTTCTTTTAAGATATAAATTGCAAACATTTACCAGTTTTGCTTTTAAAGTCTTTAGTGATGCAACACATTAGCTACATTTAAGTGAGTGTTTTTCTTAAAAGAAACAACCTAATATGATTACCTGTAATCGTTGACTATATCACTATGAAACACAAAATCAAAGCGCACAGACAAAACTGAGATATTTTACATAGGCTTATGTTAATCGTAATAAGTTTGCTATCAGCCCGTAAAATACAGGTCCGCTGCCAGCGTTGATATTTTGATTTAGAAACTTTCGTATATTTTGGATGCTACTTCATTGCCATTTGGTAGATAAGGCCAACACATGCATTAAATTGCGGACACGAAAAAGGTATGTGTACTAAAACAGTAAGTGTATATGGTATATTAACTGATTGTTTCAACGATCTAACAAATAAACGACATTAATTTAACATAATTGAAATTGGGTTTTAAATGTTTTGTATTTTCAAAGACTTTAATGACACAATGCCTATTGGAAAATCACGGGTCGCAGAGTTTGAACAGTTTCATGTGACGCTTAATAAAATATTTAAGAAAAAAACAACAGTTGTGTGGACATCATTTGTATAATGTAATTGCTAACCAGAGAAAATGGGTTGTCATATAAAGTTACCATATGTCATTCTCCGTTCTGCAGCGGTTATTAGTAGATGTAAACACTGTTAAACTGGGCGTTAAGAATATCACCTTTTTAATAACATTCGATAGAACGGACGCTCTCTGAAGCAAACATATCAGGTACGAATAGTTAATTTATAAAAAAAAAATCAGAACTATTGGGAATCAAATTTGGGAAAGGTATGTAATAAAATAATTAAATACAACTTGGTTAAAAACTTTGAAAAAAAGACAAATCATATACATGTCATTATATTTTGTAGTGCATATCAAAAGTGTTAACAATTTGTTCATATCTCTATCATCAGCTGAGCATATTGAAGATGTTCATGTGTTGTCAAAGATTTCGAACATAAACACATACAGTCACATAACTTAGCGATCTATCAGTAAAGCGTATTAGGCTTTTGATTTGAAGGTTAGCCTTTTTTCTTTCGATTGTGTATAGTAACAATTAAAATCAGAGACCGTGCGATACATTTTACAATAATGCCCATAAATTATCGCTAAGATGACAATATACCAAATGTCTAAAACTAGAGGGAACAGTGCATGTTAATTTTCTGATGCGAATATAAACTGCAATGACCTTCAATAGTGCCTCGGGCTAACATCTTTAACTTGTTTTGAAATGTAGCGCAGCACAGAAAAGCACTCTCACTTTGAATGGTAATCGTACATATCGCTCAATGAGACTTTAAGAACAATCGAGTGTGAACCTTTTTAATTAATTAAAAAACATGGCTGCAGTATCAATAAATAATAAATATAAATAACACACTTGAACAAGTTTCTTCCCACTTGTTCGATTTGTAAATCATTGGCAGGAATGTGTTTAATTTACCATCTTTTTTATTTCTTAACTGATATAAATATTTCGTTGATTATGCTCTTGCACAATCACTGTGTAGTTGTCAGGGCGATTTATTTCATTCGAAAAAATTATAATTTTTAGTCTCTATTGTCCATAATATATAAATATTTACGCCTCCTTCGAGTTTTGTGTTTAAAGATAAGGTTCTTGCTAAACTCAGTTCGACAACACAGTACAAACATGGTTTCCTGTTTAATAATGTTTACCCTGATTTTAATACATACGTACAATAATATAAGGATTTGAAAATATTTTGCAACAATCATATAAAGGCCATTTTATATGTATTTTCATAGTTACAATTTATGTTTTATTGTTTTAGACTCAACAAACTGAACTAACAACAGATTACATCGCCGAGATAGTAGAACCATTTGTGGAAACTTTAGAGAGAGGAGATTCAATCTTGTTCAAATTCGCAATGAAAAGAGTCGCGACGGATATGGAAGATTTCACTGAACTGCAAATCATTTTTGATCACCGGGACGAACTGTTATGTCGGCTCGAGGGCTGTTCTGATCCAGACATAAAATCACGCATGGTTATATTAAGAGAGGGGGATACTTGCAAGATGGTTAAAAAGCATTTTTGTGTCTGGCGTAAGGTAAAAACAATAATTACATTCCCGTTTCGACTTATCAAGTCGTATGTTTGGAGGCCAGTACAAGAGAAGGATAAACAGCTGTGTATCGAATAAACAGCTGAATGTGCTTATGAAGATGCTACCTAAATAAACGATATGTTTTAAATAAGACTTTAGAAATGAATTTCGTTGGTATCAATTTAGTTAATTGGCTATTTATTGTATAGAATATTTGTGTTTTGATTATGCTAGTCGTAATAATTGCATGTGTAGTTTTCTCTCTTCTCTTAGCTGTTATAATTACTTTCTTTATTAAAATCTCAACACATGCAACATTTGTGGTGTTTAAGTTGACTACCTTTCATACATTTAATTGTATGTAATACAGAATGCCATGTTATGTATATGCTCCTATTTGTATACTTTCTTATGTGCATGCATTTTTACAATAACTGATCCAAATAAAAAAAAAACATATTGTTTTGTTTTGTAAGTAAATACCTTTGGCATTTTTTTTTAAGTATAATTAAGATGCATATAATGATAATGTGAGTTTTATGTAAAATATCTATACTAATGTAAAAGCCAATATGTTTGTTAGTACAAAGATACGATATTTATGTTTAATATATATATTTGTTTGTGCAAAACTGGCTTGTTTTAAGCTGACGTGTATACGAATCAATACAATACTCAAAATCTGAATGAGCAAAGTAAGCGACTTTTGTTTTAAGTGGTCCTGTTTGTGTGAGTAAGGTGTAGCAACTGGCGACATTGTTCTGTTACACTATGCTCATTGTTTTAACAGGCGACATAGCAAGTTTTGATTTATTGAAGTCAAGTAACTGGCTACATGGTTCTGTTGGAGTAAGTGAACTGAATTACCGGTGAATGGTTGAATAACCGTAACAGTTGTTAAATGAATTGATAAATTTATTAGAGTGAACTTATTTATTTCAGGATTAATGCATTCATTTAATGGTTTAATCATTAATTTTGTTTTGCCATAAAGTCAAACATGTTGTGTACAAACATTTTATAGAATACCCGATAATGTACATTTAAGGCCTTTAAACGTACCATTTTCAAACACTATGGGAAGGTGACACCATCCCCAAGCCAGTAGACCTAACATCTATATGATGCATTTCCGCCCTCAACCATCCTCAAGCCCCCATATCAAACAGATGATAACTTGCTATGATCGATGTTACCATTCAATGTCCAGAAAAAAACCGCCTCATAAGAAACCTTGGTACATATTCAAATTAATCTTCATTAACATAGAACCATTAAAACAATTATGACAATTTTATGACAATTAACCATTTGCCTTACAGTGAGGCACACACAATGTTAAGGACTTAAAAAACCTACAAACACACCAAAATTAATCAAACTTTGGACGGTTATGCAAAGTATTGAGAGCTTCAACCGGTTTTATGGAGCTTTAAGGATCACACTTGACCTAATTTTATCAATAAACATGTAAGTAGCCTCGCTTGGTTGGGGACAGTAACACACCACTAGTACATGTGTTACTGGTATTTATATGGTTTTCTCTAAAGTTCTACACATTTTAGAGCATTTTAGAGATCTAGCCATCCTATCTATTATCTTCACTATAACAGCAATACACATGATACATAATTATATAATATATATACCACGAAGGACACGACATTGTGAGCGCTTTTTCACACAAAAGTCTTGTGATTTTAGGAGGTTACTGAAATGGATGAATGTTTAGTCATCCTTGTACATGCTCCTTTTTTTTTAAACTACTGAAAACTCAAAAGCGGGTATTACTGATTATTTTTCTTACCTGTTATGATCAATATACAAATATAAATGCAACCTTGTAGAACTACAGATATAGCAGAAATTTGGTCAATTGAGATAAACAGTCACACTCCTTCCTTCGTTTGCATATTTGTTGTATATAATGGAGCCTTTTAGTGTTCACGTTAAGCTCTGTGTACTATATGAAACTAGATTAATGTTAAAATGGACCTACGATGAACAAGTTTTTTTGAGATAAAATTAAAATAAAATGTCAACTTTGCCTTGATTTGGTCATAAAAAAGAAAATACCTCAAGCGATCCTGATTTTTCATTTCACTTATTGTCAATTTCATCCAAGCTGTTTGGTTTAACATTATCTGGACAAAAGTGGGCCAGGTGGCGTGAATTCAAAATTTCGTTGGATATTAACATGTTAAAACGACGGATAGATAAAATCGTGTATGTTGTGTATTTGATGTCCTTACATGTACTGCACAGATAGTGCTCCCTTTATAAAACGAGTGTATACTGTAACGAGGTAAGTAACATCGATAGTAATAAGGTTGCAGTAGTGCTGAAATACAAAATAAAGCGGCGCTTTGATCGACAACGTAAGCAAAGTATATTCAAATAAGAGGATATTATATGTTCAGTATTTGTATCGTCCTACAAATGTACATAAATGTTTGAAATATCTTATCCTAAACAAATATTATAAGACAAAACTAATAATAAATACCTCGTGAACTTTAAGGTTAAACATGTTTTAGGACCCGTTTGACATACTAAGATGTATTTATGGTCTCCTTATGCATTCATAATGTAGAAGACATTTTTTGTTGCTTAGCCATCACGTCCATTGTACGAAAATTATACCAAGTGGTCGGCCTGCACAGTTGCGGCGGACATGATATGTGTATAATGCGATTTGTAACTTGCATCTAATAAACGACAATAAGATAATAAGTATCAACTTCGTGAGGATATCTTTTATTTTTAGCTTCAAGTTCACAAATTCAAATGGTTTAACTTACCACAAACCATCCAGAATGACGTTTACTGTACCTGTTGTTTTATACATGCTAGGTTTTGTTTATTTTAGTTTCATTTCATTCTCAATGACCAGCACGAAGTTATCACGTCTTTCGTTATGTAAATACACGGGTTTAAACACTGATGTTACCCATAATCATGATATTGACACAGACGTCATCTTTAAAACACCACTCTGCTAAAAATGGATAATTACAGGCAGATGTTGAACAAACGGCACTGCTGACTGTAACCATATTTTGTCCTATCGTAACAACAAATTATCAACATACGATAGTATGTTCGTATCATAACCCGAATTAAAGACGACATGTATATATTCATGAAACAGCGTTGGTTTCACACACATTTCGCTGGTTAATAGTGGCGTTAAAACTCTGTAATACGTTATATAAATAGGTTACAGATGAGCCCGTAGATCTATCATCGTGCTGTTTTAGTCGAACTCTGGATACTTGTAGATCGTAAACCTACGCAAAACGAATTACCATGTTAACGCAGTTTTTTTTTTATTAATTCACGTCATTAAGTCGTGGAAGGTAAATGAAAATACGTTCGTTTGAATCGTACATATAATATCATAACACCATACACTTATGATAAAATAAAGTATGACTATATCACGAGGCTTAATATCTTACTGCTATTGTTTTCTCTTAATTAACTCATATGAACACGTGAAAGTGTTAAGTTATGTCATCCACTTTTAGAGAGAGAATTGTGTTTATATATACTCGAAGCAAATAACGAACTGCATGTATCAGTTTTAATTAAGGCGTAAACGTGCTGTTTGTTCCGCTTTCCCGACCGGCCTTAAATCTTGAGTTTTTGATAATAATCGCTACACATGTTTGTTTAAATCACTTTTACATATAGACACACACAGTAGCATGGTTATTAGGATGGCTTTTAACGCATACTTATTAAAAGGACTAAGTCATGCACATTTTAACAAAGTAAACACAAAGAAATCACGACTATCATAAGTGTCTGCTCCACTGAAACGGGTCTTAGAGTCGCCATTTTGCCCGTTCGCCCAACTCAATTATACTTTATGTCATTGAGATCGCATGCGTGAAAAAATTAATTTAAGTAATAAATGTCCATCCGTTCGCTTATTTGCTTTGCTCAAGATCTAATGCTTCTTATGATCCGACTATGTTGAAACAGTAAATGAACAACCCATGTCAGTTGGATATGCAACCGACTGTATCATAAGTTAAGAAGGCAATAAAGAGCCTGTCCTCAGGAAAAGCCTCAGGGTCAGAACAATGTGCTCCTAGAACATCTGCACAACCTCCTCTGTCAGTGCTGGGAAGACAGGACATGAGGGATGCAAACATCATCAACATGTTCAAGAACAAGGACGACAGAAGCGACTGCAACACTTACAGAGGAATATCACTCCTAAGTGTTGTGGGTAAAGCCTTTGCATGTGTCGTCCTGTACAGACTACAAAAGGTTGCTGACAGAGTGTACCCAGAGTCACAGTGCGGGTTCCGCTCCGAGATATTAACCATGTATATGCTATTCTCTATCAGACAACTGCAAGAACAGTGCAGAGAGCAACACAAGCCCTTATTTCTGGCCTTCATAGACCTGACCAAAGCTTTTGCCCTTGTCAGCCGGGATGGACTCTTCACCGTCCTGGCGACGATTAACTGCCCAACGAGACTCCTTATCATGATCCAGTCGTTCCACGACAATATGAAAGGCAAAGTGCAGTATAACGGCCCGATGTCAGGTGCCTTCGACATTCGTAGCGATGTCAAACAGGGCTGCGTCCTCGCTCCCACTCGTTTCGGCATCTTCTTCGCTGTCCTGTTGCAGCATGCCGTTTGAACAGAAACAGAGGGCGTCTATCTCCTCACCCGGTCAGACGGCAGTCTGTTCAACATGGCTCGACTCAATGTAAAGAGCAAATAACGGAAGGTGATGATCAGGGATATGCTGTTTACAGATGATGCTGCTCTGATAACCCACACCGAAACAGAACTGCAGAGACTGTTGGACCGATTTTCAAAGGCATGTGAAGAGTTTAGTCTGATAATCAGCCTGAAGAAAACACCGTTGATGGATCATCATGCCTAACCACCCCTCATCACCATAAACAACTACAAATTAGAGTTCGTCAGCCGGTCCACATACCTTGGATCCACCATCAATGACGACCTCTCATTGAATAAAGAGATAAACAAGAGGATTGGCAAGGTCTCAACAACTCTGGCCAGGTTATCAAAGAGAGTGTGGAACAAAAGCATGCTGACTACAAACACCAAGAAACACCTTACCAGGCCTGCCTGCTAAACACGCTTCTATCTGCCAGCGAATCCTGGACCTTGTACGCGTCCCAGGAAAAAAGATTGAGCGCCGTCCATACTCGTTGCCTCTGGTGCGTACTTGAAATTACATGGAGCGACCGCTTGACCAATAACGATGCGCTGGAGAGGGCAGCCAGGGTCGTGTGCATCGCATGGACGATGGCCGAATCCCCAAAGACATCATGTACGGTGAGGCAAGAGATCAACTGGTCGGCCACATTTCCGCTTCAAAGACGTCTACAAGCGCGACCTGAAAGCTATCGATATAGACCCCAGCACCTGGGAAACGCTTGCTCAGGACCGATGCGGCTGAAGGCTAATTGTGCGTGTTTGGCTGCGGGTGGGAGAGGAGAAAATCCGTCGGCTTGCCAACGACAGGCGAAACCGGAGAAAGGGCAAAAAGCAGCGGCCAGCAGCCCACTCGGCCTTTATATGCGTAAGGTGCGGCAAAGACTTCCATTCCCGAGTTGGTCTTTACAGCCACAATAAACGCTGCACAATAAAAAAAAACGTGATTGTTTCAAGGGACGCAAGTCCATTGTCTCTCGAGACTTAGGGGCGCCAACATTTGTATTTTAGTTTTGAAGTAATGTGAATGCTGGAAAATAAGTTTAAACAAGAAGAAAAGGCACATTTAAGCTGTGTTAAGGGATGTAGTTATTATTTGGATTAAGTAGCATATGATTCGAACACTTAATTTCTTTCGGATGTTACTAAAACACATTTTCGTGGTGGAATTGTCGTAGAATCGAATAATCGACCGTTAACCGTTGGTTATTGCGGTAATAACCAACGGTATGTCGTTTCGATGCTTGTTATCATCATCATCAGCATCATCATCATCATCATCATCATCATCATCATCATCATCATCATCATCATCATCATCATCATCATCATCATCATCATCATCATCATCATCATC